>VZUI01052823.1:0-41538 GCA_013401135.1 Cettia cetti
CTTCTTCTATACTGAATATTCTAATTTACACTAACCAATCTAATACAAGATACAAATCCTATAGCATTTACATACAGCCTATAAGAATCACTACATTACCATACTGTGTTATATTTTAAACCCTATAAACTACTCTTTGGACCCCTCCTTCCAAGCCAGGAGGGTCTGCTCTGACCCTTCGACTTTCAGTAAGGAGAAGGGCATTGTTTAATCAAGAGGGGATTACTTTCAGCTGGCCAAGCCATTGTGTTTTTCAGTTGTTCAGTAACTAACGGCTTGGTATCTTAAACATTGAAACTTGCTTTCAATTCTATTTCATTTATATGTTTCATATTGTCAGAATATTTTGGAGGAAATCATATTTGTAAGGCTTTCCTGCCTCATCCTCCCCAACAAGAAATCCTTCTGCAGACACTGTTACTAAGTACCATAAATGTGATTCCAATCTGCAAAACCTGCAATGCATAGAAAAAAAACCAAAACTAAAGTCCAAAATAAATTTCTCCCAATGGTGCAGCCAATTTGATTGTCCAGTTTGATTGATGATATGCATAACACCACAGCTACCACAAAGGGTAGAGGTTTGCAATATACTTCTGGGAGTGTTAACATTGGAGGAATGTGGAGATGCTACCATCATGCAACATGCTCAGCATCTCACCCTATTGAAAACCACCACACATACAGTTTCTATTTCGAATCACAGAATAATTTAAGTTAGAAAAGACCTCTAAAAGGTCATTCAGTCTTATCTAACACAGCCCTGACAAGTTTAATGTTGTAATCCAACGATGTTTTGGTTAACAATCATTAAAAAGGCGAAGTAAATCCTTAGTTAACAATCCTCATACCTTTCCTGTCTCTGGGGGAAACTCTACTAGGGAGGCACCCAGTTCTGCTTCAGGAATTCTACTTTCCCTTCAGAGAATAGTTAGCAAAAAATTAAAATTCAAGATATATTTCAGCCTTTTCTGCCCTGATATGGGGGAAAATGTGTACTTAGAGCAGAAGAGATAAACAAAAATATTAATCTGCTAACCTAAAAGAGAACTTTATCTTCAACATCAAAACCAAGATTCACATATGGGCTATAAAATTTGTAACAGAACTCCCAGCAGAATCAACCTGCTCAAAGCAGAGCAACTGTTTTTCATTAGTGTAGGTACAGCTGTGAAATCAGGCCAAGACACAGAGGAAGGGATGAGAAAAGAACACCTTTTTAAGGTGCTTTTTTAGATTATCCCAGTATTCCTTCAGGATTCTCCTTAACTGCTGTTACAGGATGCAGAGAGAAACCAGCATTGTCATATGCTCTTGACTCCCCTCATTATGATTTCAACCCTTCCAAAACACTATATAAAGGCAGGAGAGGGAAGGGGAAAGGATATTACTATGCCTTATTCTTTACTGGAACAATCTGGGTAAGGAATCTACCCAAGCACCTACTGTGCGAAAAAAGCATGAAAAAAATCTCGCTGTCATGATTCATGGCATTTCATGTGTCTGCTTTTTCACTTGTCTTCAACAATCTGACACATTTGCTTGGAGTTTTGGTGCCTTTTTGCAATAGTTATTTAGTAGTCTACAGAATACAAATATACCAGGGGAGATTTGAGTTTAGATTTGAGTTTCTCTAGTAAACAGGACAGTACATGCATGAAGTTGTTAAAATCAGCATGGACTGCACAATCACAAGAGACATTTACAGGCTGAGTGGCAGCCAGAAAGAATTGAAGCATTTTTTCCTAATTTCTTATTAAGATAACAGTTTAAATTTTGGCAATTGCAATCCAGGAATGTACATAGAATAAACCAAACCCAAAATGCAGATGTACAACCTGGGAAGTGCCACGCTTAACTCTAGCAATGCACAATAACCATAGCTTTTTTCATTGAGTCAAAAAGCAGAGGAATCTGCTGTCTACCTAAATTGTTGGATATTTGTTTCCAAAGATTTCTCTCTAAAACATATAGTATTTTAAAAAAATTAAAAAGTTTGCAATTGAATAATACTTTCAATGTCTTTTGTCCTTTAATTGTTGGTTAGAAAAAGGTAATTAATATTATTTGGGTCTATGCTACACTTCCATTTTGTATTGTACACCAGTATTCTCATAAATTATGGTACCTTATAAGCAAATATTTATATGTGTTAGGTAGAACCTCATGTAGTTCTTTATTCAAGCACTATACTATTTTTAATGAATTGAGCAGATTTTAAATTATAAAGCCAAGACGCAAGTTCTTCATATGCCATATTTCATTTGCAGAATTATAGCTATTTAAATTCTGGTTTTCTCTTTTCATGTGTAGTTACTTGCATCTTATATGTTGAAAAATATAACTGTTAGAGAATAGGTTCATGTTTGATTGATCAAAATGAATAGTACAGGAATAAAGTACAGGAAAGGTCACCACATAGCACACTCAAATAGTCTGGGCAAGCTGCAGCTGTAATTGAACCAGAGAACCTCCCAGTCATCCCATAGCTCAAATTTAAGGCAGCCAAATGCTGTTGGAGATCACGGGAGAATGTTGCTAGGATAGAGAATCTGAAACCTATAGAGTCTGGTTCATGTCACTTCTGTAGCCATTCCCACCACACAAAGCTTAAAAGCATGTGCATTTGACATCATGAATTTTCTAATCCCTCTCCTAAATATTTGGGCAATTTCAAAGTAACTTTGTGAATGATAACACAGAAAAGCATCTAATGAAGTAAAACATGTACTCCATAAACCAAATTGAATTGACCCAGGAGGGCAGAAAAAAACTTTGCTCCCACTAGATTTTATTAAAATAAATTCATCCTTCTTGAATGCTTTGATCAGCAATATGATAAAAATAGTTATTAAATTATCATCAGTGACTGTATACCAAGCATTTATTTTACAAGCAAGGGTGGAGAACTACACCTTTGTAACTACAAAGCAAGCATATCAGACCATCTGCAAAGTTATGCAGATGGCTTTTAACAGTAGTAGAGAAAACATACTTATTTATACTTAGCTGTTTTTAAGTACTCAAAAAGGAAAGGCACTTCATGAATACTTACCAGCTTGAATGCTGACCCAAAAGGGTTCATAAATACTAAGTCTTGCTTCTGGCACTTGAACAACCACACTGATTACAAATATCATGTCCTAATCCACTAGCTTCTCTGTTTCTGATCCTGTATAACCCTCTGTAGGCTTAACAACCTTTAACATTTCACAGTCAACGTCTTGAAAATTAATGGGAAGAGCAGAGTGAAGTAGGATGAGAGCTAACATCCACAAAGGAATATTAAATTTGCAAATCATAGCAAAGTGGCAGTGCTTCATTTTCAAATTTTTTAGCCTCAGTATATAATACATTATAAAAGCGATTGACAATATAGTTAAAATACAGATTATCTTATCAGACTAATAAGATATACTTTTGTAGGAAGCTTTTATATGAGCATGATCACATGCAGCCTTGCCCAATTCAGAATGAGAAATTAACAGTTAAACAAACTCATAAATTGGAATCAGACCAGCTTCTCTATAATATTGCTTTAAATAAAACCATCAGGCCCAATATTTGTCTGGTTTTCACCTGAAAAGCAGAACACTGCAGCAAGAAATATAAAATTCTTCAATATAAACATTCATGGTATTTTTGGCCTGACAGACATCAGAAATATCTGCTTTATATATTTGTTAAGAGACAAAGAATAGAGACATTTTACCACTTAAAACAACTACTAAAATTCTTGCACTGACATAGCAACAAGGTATGTCATTATATATGCCCATATTTTTGTGGAATTTGACAGGAATGGTTACTCAAGGTCATTATGCTCAGCAAAAGATGCAAGATCTGTTGTGACTTAGGATGTACAAATGCAGGAGCATAGATTCAGAGAAGACATGCACTATAATGATTTAGGGCAAGGCTTACTGTTGTTTGCCACCTGAAATAACAAAAGAAACTTTTGAGAGAAGCTATGTGTTCTGAAATTCCTATTTATGTTAGGCAATGCTTTATTTCTTGAGTGTTCAAAAGAAATTCTTAGGTATTATTTGTACTTAAAGCAGTATTCCAAACACTGTCTCTGGCCCACAGTGCTTTGGGGCTTGACTGGCAGGAGGTATACAACTCTTAGACCAAATCAGTGCAAGGATAATTGAATTTGCTGTACCAGATTTAATATTATGGAGCTGGCCTGTGCCTGTGACCTTTCCTTCCTCAGAAGTTCCCACACAGTACAAGACTCTAGCTTAATATTCCTGAATACAGGACGAAGGGGAGCACACACTAGCTGTATCTCAGCACCTCAACTGCTACATTACCCCAGTTCATGAAGCAGACAAAGCTTTTATTACACATAGGCTCCAGCTACTGAACCAAGAACAGCCAAAGCCTCCTTCCATTTCTTTTACTTTTGGAAGAAAGACATCCTTAAAATAGTTTGTGTTCTCATTCCTTCCTGCCAGAAGGGAATTCAGATACACTGTCTACACAATAAGTAGCCTTCACTGACCAGTTAGTCTTGCTCTGATGGAATCATGCCTGATTCATTTTGAAAGTTGTGTATCAATTTAGTGATGGTCTCCTCTTATTTCAATGTTATTTTTCAAATAGGTAATTTCACATGTTGTTGTGGGTTATATATTAAAAAAAAAAAAAGTTTCTTCTATTTTTCCATGTGTGGAAACCATTTGGGTAGGTATTTTCCTTATCTCTTGAATAACCCATTCCTCATAACTCCAGGTGGGAGGGGGAAGGTGCCTTCTGTTAATGGCCCAGCTTTTAAAAACAGGTGGAGCAATATTCCTTGTGTCTTCCAGGACTCATCCTCCCTTGGGGAATATCTTCTGTTAATGGGCCATTAAGGCTCACTGTATGACTGATAAAATTACATCACCCCATTGTGAGATGCTCCACCCAGTGGTGGGAGCTAACCGTTCCTACCTAAGTAAAAACTGAGACTCAGGAACACCAGGCAGCCTGTTTTCCACTGGATTCCAGAGGAAGACCGGATCGATGTCACCACCACTGGACCCTTTTCTAAGGGATCATCTCTACTCCAACAGAACCACATCTGTAACTCCAGGAGAACTTATTTGGACTGTTTCCAACACCCTGACCCACAGGGTGTCAGGTCGTATTTTGACTCTGTCAGGGTCTCTAGGATTTTTGTTTGTATGTTTGTTTGTTTTTGTACTACTGCATTTATATTTTTAATATTCCTAGAAAAGAACTGTTCTTCCTTTTCCCAAATCTTTGCCTGAAAGCCCTTAACTGCAAAATTATAGTAATTTGGAGAGAGATGGTTTACATTCTCCATTCCAAGGGAAACTCCAGCTTTCCCTGGTGGATGCCTGTCTTCCTAAACCAAGACACGTCTTCTCCAAAACCAATTTATTTTACCCTTTCATCCCCAGTAAGAAAAAGATATTGATTTGAGGTTACCATGATTTTGCAATTATTACTAAACATACGTTTGTGAGGTTTACATGAAATGCCTGTAACAGCATCACAGATTGGTGCAGATTAAGCTCAGTATTCTCACGAGAAAGAAATTGAAAAGATACTGCAGCAGAGATACTCTTCTCCTACTCAGTATATTCCGAAACTGTAGTCACTCTAGATCATCATCCAGATCACTAATAAACATATGACAAAACAGAACCAAAGAAAACCCATCACAGAACTTCACTTGAAAACTCTTTAAGTCAGTGAGTATTAAAAATAAATTTTGTATGTAGTATTTTTCTCATCTTGCATGAGTTTTAAAATAGAGTATTCATGCTGAACTCTGTTTATGTATCATATATTGGGTGTGGGGTTGTTTTGTTTTCTAAGTTTACACATGGCCTGAAATATGACCTTCAACAAATTCTATTTTCTGATGTTATTCTCACTATGTTCTTGGACTACAGCTCAGTTTTGTGATTGTTTCTTCTGGTAATTTACTGGATATTTTAAAGAAGGATTTATAACACCCTATCTTCTGTCCTTTCTTCACTGTATGGAAAAATATTTCCCTTCCTTCCACCATTTGGTATTTTATTTTCCTTTGCAAAGTGTTGAACACAGGTGCCAACACCTCTTGAGATTTCACAAGTTTGTTAAATGTCTAAAAATTATGTTCAACAGGGTCATCTAACTTACAATCCTCTAGCTCACCTAAGCATTTTCTAATTTTTATTTTTTTTTAGTTCAGGTTGGCTTATTGCGAGCATTTGTTGTATTAGACACCAGTAGTAACCTCATTAGTGAAGATCAGAGAAGAGCAGCATTAAACACATCAGCCTTCCCCCTCCCATTATCCATGAGTAGAAGTCACATCCTGTACTCCCACACTCTGGCAGTGCCTAATACTTTGTGATTAATCATTTTACTACTGACATGTTGCTTACTTGAGAATGGTTCCCAATTCCATTCTGTGATTTGATCTTCCAAATGTTGACCTTGAAACTACAGAAATCAACAAAGGAGAGGAGAGGGATGGTTCACTGTTCCTCATTTACCTTTCTCTCTTGATAATTTTCTTTTACATGTAAACAGTGAATAAAATTTTAGCAGTGAGATCACCAATCTTTTTGGCTTAGAGGATACACTCATCTGCTGAAAACAGTTTTTATACTTTTGCTCTGCTGAAATACATCAATATTTGGTAACCATTTATTTGTAGACAGCAGTGACACTGTGCAGCAGGGAACTGCCAGATCCCTCAGGAGTTAACATATCTCAAGGAATGCTGAACACTACACTCGGCCAGAGTTAACACTGATGAAGCACATTTTTGAAGACACAAACTTAAATAAGCCTTTTTGATGGAAAGAGAGTATTAGTTCTGAGTTTATATTATCAATTGCTTGCAGAGTCACTTCTGATCCCCATTCTTGTACAGCATGTTGTGGCTTCAGGCACAACTTCTGTCTCACAAGTTATCACAATTCCCTGAACCCACTACTTACACAAATCTCCTGTCTGAGAACTAGAATTAAGCTTCTAGTGCCAATCTGACACAGTCTAGAAGCCATGTCAGATATCCCAAATAAGCCATTTTGCACCTTCCCCATTAGCCTGCATTGGCCATGGAGGTGTACTATTCATAAAATCACAGAAAAGTCTGCTTGGGACTTATATATGTGGCACCACAGCTGGTTATTACCCTGATCATCTGCATGACCTTATGTCCACTCACACTTCTCTAGCTGTCCTTTCCAGAAAGCTTTGATCTGCAGACAGTCTGTAAAGGTGTGTTCCTTTCATACCATTATTCCTCTTGAGCACCAGAAGCTACAACCTCCCACTTGACTCTGTTTGGTCTTTTTTGATACAAATCCTGGGAGGTTGAGCACAACAAAGGCCCATGGTGCAGCATAGGTGGGAGTGCTGGATTGGAATTCTCTGCAACATAGGGTGAGATGTGGAACCTTCTGCAACAGTGGCTGAAGGAGGCAGACAAACAGCCTGAACCTGTTCCCAGAATGGCTCAAATTAGTATAAAACTAATGAGGTACCATCCCTGGGATACATTACAAATAACATTCATGAAAAATATGGGTAGGTAAAGTACATTTATAATACAACAATTAATTTACAGCAGTATAGCTTTGCAGACTGCACAATGACTCTCAAGGTGTATTTGCATGGAGTCATGGATAAGGATAGACTTTACCCTGAGTATTTTTTCTCTTAGTAAGTTATAACCCAAAGCTTTTCACAATTTACCTGTATCACTAGATCCCACTGTCAAAGCTTTAAATTTCAGAATAAGTGGAATAATTCTTTAAAACTATTAATATTCAGAAACAATGGGATTGTTAATTCAACTGCTCTGTTGGAGGTCATAGTTACTTACAATTTCTGTTTATATTGAGACAATCACCTACTATAACCTTCCACTTTCATTAACACTTAATGATTAATGGCATATTCTTACAGGAATGAGCAACCATTTAAAAAGTGTGTTGCCATTGTATGACTGTTTCTTGCTTACAGAGCTCCAATGTTCTAATTTAGAAACAAATTCCCATGAAATAAGCAAGCACTGACAGCAGAGTCAATCTCAAAACCCCATTTCCCCCCCCCCCCCCCCCCCCCCCCCCCCCAAATCTTCAGTAAGCTCTTGCAAAACTCATATATATGTATTTGTGCAAAGGTAGATTCTAGCATTTTTTAAATGAAAAACTTAAAAAAAATTTCAGATATTGTTCAAATCTTTCCATTTTTTAGTATTTGTGTAATTAGTGGGTTACAGTATTAACTCTATCCTCAAGTCATCAACATATCTGTTTACTTTATTTTTGCTGTTCACCTAAAGCCCCCTAGGACTCCTGGTGTCAAACTTAGCATTTTTAAAGAATTACCACTTTTTAAGAGGAGTATGACATGTATAATATACAAAGATTTTTTAGAAAAGTTTTCTAAAGATCTAACCATGATATGCATCAAAGATTGCATTCAAACAGGCAATTGATGGGATGCTCCATACAACATCTTGTTAAACCATCTTCTTCCATTGTCACTCTCAATTTTTTTAAAATTGCCAGAAGTTCGAAAAGTATCCACTAAAAACTACCTAAAAATCAATACATCAAATATCTCAGGCAACATTAATTACATTAAATACTGCTATAATTTCTTCTGCACAGTGACAATTGCAGAAAAGTCCTACTCCTGGTAATGACTGTCTTCAGATGCAGTTAGAGGAGTAGCAGATACTTGCAACATGAAACCCACATGTTTAGTCAGCAGACAGCTATTCTTTCAGTTAATACTGGTACTAGCCTTTCTGAGTCATCTCAATACTATTCACATGCCATTCCCTCTGCCTAGAGCACAGTATAGGAGAGCTGCTGGTACATAATGAGACTTATCTGTCCATTTCAAGGCTGAATCTCACGAAAAACTAAAGTGGCAACACTTTCTGCTTGGGTTCAATTTGGGAAAGATAAGGTAATACGGTGGAATTGTCAGAAAAAAACCCACCAATGATTTGGCTTTGTTTTGCTTATTTTTAAATTTAACTTCAAGACGTTAAAATCATGGAAAGTCATACCTTATTATGATGACAATGTGCAATATCCCTTATAAAAATCTTTTTCTCTTCAGTATCATTATGCATTATCATAGAATCATAATCACTGAAACATAGAATGGCCCGGGTTTGAAGAGACCTTAAAGATCATGTCGTTCCAAACCCCTGCTATGGTCAGCGACACCTTCCACTAGACCAGGTTGATCAGAGCCCCATCCAGCCTGGCCTTGAACACTTCTGGGGATGGGACAGCCACAGCTTCTCTGGGCAACCTCTGCCAATGCCTGAACACTCTCACAGTAAAGAACTTCCTCATAATGGACAATCTAAACCAACTCTCTGTAGAGAAGATTTGTCCCAATTTGAAGCCATTCCCCTCATCCTGCCACTCCAGGCCCTTGTAAATAGTTTCCCTCCATCTTTCATTTAGGCCACCTTCAGGTACTGGAGGTCCCCAGTTAGGTCAGTTTAAAGTTTCTTTTGTCCAGGCTGAATAATCCCAGTTCACTCAGCCTTTCCTAGTAGGAGAGGTGCTCCATTCCCCTAATCAATTTGCTGGCTTCCTCTCTCCTGGCTCCAACACTTCCATGTCATTCCTGTGCTGGGACTCCAGAGCTTCACAGAGTACCTTGTTGGAGTTCAGAAGACAAGAAAAGAGCTTTGTATTTATTATTGCTCCCTAGTTAGAAGATACTGTTGTCATGATAATACTGCCTGCAATTTCAGGTACTGCACTTGCAACAGAATCTGCAGCCTTTAGCCTTTAATCCAGTCCCCATGTGTGGTACTTTTCACTTCTGCATTATGCAAGAGGAATATATAAGAGCCCTCTGTACACAGGAACTGCTCATGCACGTTAAAAATAAGGCTCTACTAAAACAACTCAACTATCAAAACTTTTACACACCTACTGTTTAATCAATACATCAGCATCAGAGAATGCTGATGCTGTAAACAAACCATTTGGAATTTTATTCAAGTGCTTTGGCTGCATGTTTTAAGGTATATTTTTCTGTTCATTTTACTTTTAAGTATTTGCTTAAATGACCTAAGGGAGGGCTTCTCTTTAAACATTTTTACAAGACTGAAATTATACACTAGGTTTTTGTAGATGAATAAAGGTGAAGTAAAGCTTTATGAAAAATAAAATTTATTGTGTGCATGACAACAGATACTCTTCAAGCTTTTAGTATTCAAATATATCACCCATGAGATACACCTTGCTGGACAAAGCAATGTTATGATTAATGTTTACAGAAATTATGAGGTGCAGGTTTAGTATTTTATATCTTAGGAATTTTACAATTTCATCATAAATGGAATTTGGAACATAGAGACTATTTAGAAATTAAAGATTTCTTTGTGGTTTATTTAAATATTTTTACCAAAGTATTCAATTTAAAATAAATTAAGCCATAAAACTACACAGAAGAAGAGTGCAGTTTTGAATATCAGCAAATAAAAGTTGACTATGTTGTATAAAACAACAATTGAACTCCTTAGTCTGGATATATTCTTATTCAATAATTCTGTCATAAGTCATTCCCTGCTACGTGTGTTTGGCAAAAGGCATTACTTGGCTCTAGCAGCTGTACTTTTCATCCTTTTGAGTCATAGCAACTTCTGGAGTTTATTTCAACAAACTATGATAGTGCAAGCACATTTTATAGGTAAAATCTCTTCTGGAACAAACCAGTGGGAAAAGATGACTCAGAGGGATGATACTTAATTAGTATTATCTATGGTAATAAGCCATTCCAGGACTAAGCTAGTAATGACAAAGTAAACAGCCCCTCTATCTTAACAGGACTTCAGAGTTTTGCTTGAAATAATGACTCATCACTGAAAGTTTTAGCAAATGCAAATGCAAAGCTGCAAATATATCCTGAGCTGCCAGTATAAGTCACAGAGTTAAATACAATGATTTATTTAATCCACTACTACTTAGTAAGTGGATAATATTATTTCTTAAAAACTAGTTCTCATAGTAAAAAATTATGAATAAAATCTGCCTGTGCACTGGCTTCTATCTATAAACTAGGGCAACTGTAATTACCTAGGTAGTAGGTAAGCACAGGATTATTTACTGCTGTTCTGAAAAAGGAATTGCTGGAAATACTTTTTTGTCACACACATTTTTAGCATCTATATAGAGCACTTTGCCATATTTAAAGTACACTGCAATCCAAGAAGTCCATATCTGCCTCTAAGAGAGGAGGGGAGGAAAACATTCCAGTCAAGATCAGCAAAAAAGTTTTATGCCACTACATCAGCAGGCCTGTGAGAAAGACCTAGTGACAGGAACTACTTTCTACTGATATCTACAATCTAAACTGTCCACAAGCTGATTGCCACTGGTAAAGTCTAGGGGAAGGAGGGAGAACAGGTCTTTTGCCTTCTACTGTTCATATCAAATCCATGGAATTATGTTCATTTCACGTTTATAACTGCGCTATACAAACCAGTTCCTTCTTTTATATGACTGGATGCAAGATGTAAAGAGTAATCAGGACTTTCAGAGTTAGAAAACCCAAGTCTTTGCTAAGTATCAAGTTCTTGTCTCTAAAGAAAATTGTCATGAGAGAAGCACAGATTTGTCAGCTTTCTTTTCACACTGCAGCTGTATCCAGCCAGGCTGGTACTCCAGACTACACCTACAGTCTCGGAATAGACACAACGTCATCTATTCCTCCAACTTAAAGAAACAAGGAGTGTCCAGACTGTGTAGCAGTCTGCCTGGATGTCTTAGGGTATCTCAGACTGCCTGGATGTCTAGGCTACTCAGGCCAAAAGAAACACCTCCATTCCTTTAATATAACAGCATGCTGAAGCATGAAAAGCATGCAAAAGCAGTATACAAAATCTATCCCAAATCTATTTGTGGAATTAAGTTTGCACTACTGAGGGCCTTGACTGTAAATTGTTAGAAGTAAATTGAGCTAAAAGAATTTCTGAAAAGAACCAGTCAGAAGCATATTAAAACATTGCAGAATAATTTATGGGTAGCAAATGTAATGATGTGATATATCATTTGTGAATATAACAATTTTTTCATTAGCATTTTAGAGTGAATTTCAGCAAATGAATTAATGTTTTAAGCTCACTGTACTGTACAAAATTGAGCCCTACATCTCTCTGAAGAATATTTGATAACAGTAAAAGAGTTTCTGGGTTTAGTTGACATTTTGTGGCTTAAGGTGAAAGAATTAAACAAATGGGAGTTATGCTTGTTTGACATTCTAGATACCCTTCAGTTTATATGCTAAAGCTGTCTGAATTCTTCAGCAAGGCTGGTCTCAGAACTGCCTGCCTCTGAGTGGCTTTAGGGCATAGCCATAGTTTTGAATTGTGGGTAGCCATGTTCTTGCTTACACTCTCTGATTTGAATTGGAAAACAGTAATGGGAATATTTCCAGCTGAAAACAAACTTCATTGACTATTTTGCTGAAATTAAAAGAGCTGACAGTTCCAAATGTGTTACAAAAATAAGGAACCTGGAGTGATTATCTTCTGAAGTAGCTCAATCTCCACAGCACATTTCTCTGAACCTTTTGCCTGACAAGGCAAATACTTTCTAAAGAATATTAGAACTCACAGGGACTTTTTAGCAAAAACCAAAATTCAACTCAAAAGCATAAATAGATTTTATCTTTAATTTTTCAATAGATTTAAACTATGTTTTTCAGACTAGAAAACTACATGATGATAAGACGCATTAATAGAAAATAGCACAATAAATGCATTAAATTTGAAAATGTCTGGATTGAGTCCTTGAATGTCACCCACTTCTTTTGCTTTGTAGCAACACATAAACACACACATAGTACATGGAGTTTCATTTAATTCTTTCAGGTGCTCATTTTCCAGTAATAAAACAGGAATAATTATTCCTCCTCTATTTGCATGACTCATGGCATAATATTATAAAATATTTTGAACAAAAGAGATTTTTGAGAAATTTTTTGTAAAATGGATACTCCAATCTAGTCCAAATGATACACTGCAAAAATCCTAAGAAGTCCAAATCTGTAGAAAGCAAATGCTAAGACAACTTCCTTATTCTCTGAAGCACTTTTCCTAAGTTTTGCTGAACTAAAAACTCTAATCATACTTGAAGAATGTTTATTGTATAGGGATTTCAATCACACAAAGATGCATCTGACCCAAACACAGCCAAATTCAAAATCATTATGAACTAAATACTTAAAATGATAAATTTTATTATGATTGTTACTATCATTTAAATTAAAACCAAGAAGATTCATGAAAATCTTAGTTCTGAAGGTTGCAATGGGGAAGCTCACTCAAGAGAAACTAAAAAGCATGTTGCTGATATAGCATGTAATGCATCCTGAGATACCTGTTTTAAAACCTTTGAACAAGCAGTGTGGCAAACATCTTGCCTACAGTGGCAGGATGTTCTTTAGGCTGTTTTTCTGTTTGGGTTTCTTGGCTTCTTTTTCATTGTTATAAAGAGACATACTATGGTGGCAAGAGTCTCCTCAGTTAAACTGTAGTTGCCTACTCTAAATTCATTGAACTTGATGAGAGCAAACACAAAGTCTGTGCTACCCTTGGCACCATCAATCAAAGTGGGGTAGTATTGCATCTTTAGCTTCTTGATTGAGAATTCTTTTCCTGCTTACTTACTGAGATGTGCAATGCATGCTAATGCACCTGTGGATGAGGAAAAATAGTGTGATAAAATATGATATATTTTCACTGAGATCATCAAAATACCAAAAACTGACAAATGAGAGATCTAGTGGGACTAAGAAACATTTTATTAGAAAATCAAAGATCTGTTTTACCCTATCTTCTAAAATTTATCACTCTTTCCTCTAAAGACTTCACATCTTTTCAAGACAACTTCAGAGGTCTAAAAGATTTTTGTAAATTGGTCCATTGAATTTGAAATTGCACTTATACCATGTGAGGTTATTTCAGAATCAAGAGAAGTGAGAGCAAATGAAATATTATTGAGTTGAATATTATTTTTCTTAGAAGAAAACAACTATCAGAAATACCTTTTACTTATATAACACCTTTGTGTACAACTATATAAAAGCAATAGAAATTTTTATGTATCTTCAGTAGTATTCTGGGGTGCATCAGGAATGGCATTGTCAGCAGGTCAGGGAGTGATCCTGGCCCTCTGCTCAGCCCTGGTGCGGCACATCTGGAGTGCTGTGTCCAGTTCTGGGCTCCTCAGGACAAGAGAGACAGGGAGCTCCTGGAGCAGCTTCAGTAGAGGTTACAGAGATGATGAAGAGATGGAGCATCCCTCTTATGAAGAAAGGCTGAGGGATCTCACTAGTGCCTGTAGGGAGGGGTCAGAGCATGGACCAAGCTCTGCTCAGTGGTGCCCAGCAATGGGACAAGAAGCAAGGGGCAGAAATGGATGCACAGGAAGTTCCACCTGAACCTGAGGAAGAACTTCTTCACTGTGCAGTGACCATACACTGGAACAGATCACCCAGAGAGGGTGTAGAGTCTCCCTCACTGGAGATATTCCAGAACCATCTGGACACAATCCTGTGCCATGTGCTCTGGGATGACCCTGCTTGAGCAGGGAGGTGGGACCAGATGACCCACTGTTGTCCCTTCCAACCCGACCTATTAAGGGATTCTGTGAATTTTTGGTTTTTTTATATAAGTATCATATCACTTAGTAGATATATTTAATATTATGGAAAGCTGAAAAAGCATCAACATGATTGGGTGGACATAAGTACAGTGTGAATGCAAGGGCTGAAGACATTTTTGAAGAGGAAAATCTTGCAAAAATTCAGTTATGATTATTAAACATAAGAACTTACTCAATGTATTGGTTAGTTTTTTGGGAGGGTTTTCTCCCACTCTAGAAGAAGGCTACACAGATTGAAAAATAGTAATATAAAAGATAGAATTCCCTGGCTTGCAAAACTTGGGTGATTACATTTTCTCTGTCAGAATGCTGACTGTGCTAGACTGGAGAATATGACAGCAAGACTTCCCTGCCATGCAGATATTCATTTTCATAAGTAAAAGACAGTTATTTGGGATCTTGACTGAACTTCTGTGAAACTCCTGTTTTCCATGTATCTTTTAACAATATAGTTCTGTAACAACAACAACAACAAAAAGCATTTTTCTTTTTCAGAGTGCAATGTGGAACAGCATAAAAATTAGCTGTCTCTATCATAAATTACAAAACCATCAAGAGTGTTGTCTATTACAAAATTGAAATTTTTACTGATATTACTAAAATAATTTATTTTAATTTATGAGGAAAAAAATGGCCAGAGCCATTACATATACTTTTCTCTCAAAACAGCACCATATTTGAGCAAGGAGAATGACTAGCATTGTGGTGGTGCAGAATTATTCAAATTAAGTGTACCATTTTTAAGCTATTAGCCTAGAAAATAAAACCAAGAAATAATCATGCATAATTTCTGAAAAGACCATGCAGAACTAATTAGCATGAACAACTATATTCAGGTTCTTCCCTCTCACTTTACTCCACAGATAATGTTGATTTCTACAAAACAACTCTTAAAGTAATATTTTTTTTCAAAAGTAACAGAACCTTCTCCTGAGAACATCATATTTTTGTATGTTAAATTAGTTATACATTTTAAATTTACAAGACATCAGAGACTACATCCACATATGTTCAGTGATCAAGTGCCAAAATTATTCTATTTAAATTGAACTTTTCATTAAATCACCTTGTTTTCCATACTGCTGTTATTTCCCACATTGCTGCATTATCAGACGGTAATTTTATAAACCTGTTCATACCCCTTAACTGTGCACAGCTACAGAATTTTAAGTGACCAGGTTAGGTTACAGGTATGCATCTGTGCCACAGGACATGCTCTGAGGCCCCGAAACACAACAAAATATGTCTTTGCCCATGGTTTGAGCATGAAATAAAAGTAAGATAGACTACCACTGAAAAACCCTGAGAAGTCTAACTGGAGACAATTCAATAGCTGTAAAAGTATTTACATCTACCCTTTTCAGAAATAAAGTGGACATCATATAATATTCTGATTTTTCAACTCTTATGTACTTATGGCCATGGACAGAATTTTTTTTTTCAATTTTTTAAAGTTTGTTAACAAACCCCTCTCCTCTTTACCAATCAACTCATATTCTGCACTGTTAGCATCACATTTCTTAAATAATTTCATTTTTTTCTGCTCAAGTTCTGTTGATATAGAAACATAGACTCAAACACACTGTTTCCTCTCAATGTACACTCAAGCACAACTACCCTAAAAATAGATAAAAACACACAACTTAATAGAAATGAGAGACCAGAATACTGTGTATCTGCACTGATTGCCTGTAAGGTGTTATATACAGGGAATATTCCTGCAGTATTACACCGCTATTATGTTTTGAACTATGTTTCTAAGCTGTGTTATGTTCCAATTTTTCTCCAAATCTTCTGGGGGTAGCATTAACATTATTTTCCTAGCATGCTTTAAAGTTTCTACTCCAGACAGTAAGATAAAACCAAAGACCTATTTATTATTATTCATTCCAGAGTATAATAGCAAAAGACATTAGTAGCCAACTTAAATATTTGAAATAAACCATTTAGGAGCTAAAAAGGAGTTCAAGCGCACAAGAGCATGAGTAGATTCTTCACCAAAAACAGAGTAGAAAAAAAAATGTTTATAACATAAGATCTTCTCCCATTAACTGAATGATAGAACATGTTGTTGCAGAGGAAAATCTTCATTCTACGCTGTGCTAAAAACCTGCAACACAAGATACTGCAGTTCTAATATTCTGCCTAATGCCTGTTAAAACCCATGGAAACGAGACACCTCCACAGCTTTTAGCACAGCTTGGAAAGTACATGAGCTTTTTCAGGCCACACGACAGCCTGACAAAAAATGAGAGTTTTTGTTGGAGAGTTCTGCCTCCCTGCACTAACATAAGAAGTGGCCTATTAAAAGCTAATCATGATGACTAAAGTCGATGAAATATTCATTATAGCTTAAAAATACACATTCATAAAAAATCATTATGCTACAATTCATTGGTTTTTATATTTCAAAACCAGTCCTTACAAGTTACGTCATTAAGAACACAGAACCAACACAAGACTTTATTACAGGCCTCAGTAAAGCCCATGGGAAGAAATTTCAGATTTTCCCAAAGACAAAAGGATAAGCATATGCATCTTGGTAACACTATCCAAGTTAATGTGGAAAGATTTCTACAATCTGACAGAGTAAAATGAAAGAGCATTTTCAGAAATTTCAATTACACGAGTGAAACAATTACTCTGCTATCTAGTTTATGTCTCCCAAAGTAATTTTCTTTCAATTGACAGTAAAGGCAAACTTAATGCAAATGTATTTACATCCAGCTTTTAGCAATGTACAGAATCTGAAAATAAAATACAGGGTAAGGAATTTTTCTGCTGAGAAATACACAGAAAATACATTAAGAATCTTTTAGGTATGTGGATATATTTTACCATGACCAATGGTGTTGGTTTCTAAAACTAAAGCATAGTTTTACCGCAGTAGGTTTTCTTTCCTTTGCTATCAGTAATACAGTACTCTCTACCTTTCCCTTGAAAGATATTCACTCAGATCTGTATATTTTCACAATATTACAGAGTGTAAGATTTTTCTTGTTACTCACTATGTAAAAAAATAAATTCAAGGTTCAACACCAGCTATGCTCAATGAAACAGTCAGACTGTTTAACAAGCTGTTGGAACAGCAGTTATATCTCATTAGCTTTGACTCAGAATTCCCACCTGAAAAGGAAGACTGAATTTCTCACACAGACTCATAAAGTCAAAGGTTAATAATTATTAAATTTAATCCAGGTAGCACTCTAGTCTCTTACAAGAAGGAAAGCACATGTGTGGTTCGAAAGTAGGACTATTCCATGGAAGCCTTGCATAGGTTCACACATACCTTTGACATTGTTTCCTCTTTACAGGTTATTTTGTTTGCTACATCTTTTCACCATGAGTTTGTTTAAGTCCAAATTTTTCTTCTTGAAACCCTTTTAAAGTTCATGTATTTAATATTGGGATGCAAGAATTTTGGAAGAAAAAGAAAAATCTCCCCCTCCCAATTTTAAAAGGATATAATTTTCCATTCTTTTATCTCATTTTAGTCTCATGTGCATAAAGGCAGCCTGTGAGTTGTTTAATAAAGCATCTTGTGAAGCTGGATTACACCTGCTTACAGTAATTATACCAGACAGGAGTTATAGGAATGCAGTGTGCTCAGAATTAGAAGCACTTACTGTTGGAATATATGGAAAATAGCAAGTTATGCACAATGTCATTCAGTTCAGCTCATTTTCAACAGAGCTCTTGCAAGTTACAGAAGAGTAAGTTTGCATGCTTAACTAAGTGCATTAACATTTTGGGTTAGATTTGGAACGCACTTTTGAACCAAACATCTCTTATCACCTCTCACATGGCCTTGGTTTGCATTGCAGAATAGTCTCAGAGGACAAAATTGCATCCCCTTTGAATTAAGGTAAATTGACATTGTATTTCAGAACGACCTAAATCTTATGTTGACAGGACCAGGGCAGAGCCAGGCTGAGCTAAATCCCTTGAAACATGCATAAATACATAAATATGCAAATTTTGGGTCTTTAACCACAAAGTGGTTTGTTGTAAGTTCTCTCCTGTGGTACTACACTACTGGCTAATGCAGTCTCAAACTTTTCACAGTGGCAGGCGCCCTGGTATTCTCAGGGATCTGCTAGCAGCACCAGCACCCTGAACACACTGGGTAGACATTGAGGCAACAACTGTATATGCTGGCCAGTCATCATAAATTAGGGAACTGTTCTAACCTTGGGAGATGGCACCTTGATTATAGAGAAGTGTCCTGACAGGTTCAGCCACTCCAAATGAACAGGTCACCTTCTCCCTTATACAGGCTGGTGCCTCAGCTATCAGAAATGGAGTCAGAGCAAAGGAAAGGGACGTGCGGGTACGTGACATTGTGAGGTTCTGTCTGCTGGACCACGGGGAGGGCATAAGGAAGAGGGGTGTTGCACCTACGTGAGCTTCAGGGTTGAAGGTAAGTGAATTGGGAGGAAGCAGTGTCCAAAAAACATACATTCAGGAAGATTACTCCTCCAGGTGCAGCAGAATCTCTGAGGACATTTCCAGTTCTGATCCTGATGAAGGAACTACAGGTCTGCAGTTACAGGAATCAGGTGACAAATGCTCTGATCAGAGACAGAAGGCCTCTGTCTCCATCCAGGCGGAGGGAATGAACAGCTAATCTTACTGGACTGTATGGAACTGATTTCCTGGCACATCAGACCCTGGGGAGAATAATACTTTGGTGGACACTGGTGCACAGTGCAACTTAATGCTGTCAGGGTCCATGGAGGCAGAACTCAGATGGATTTCTGGAATGACAGGGGGTCCCAGCTAGTGAAGTGACCCTAACAAGTGGCTTAAGTACCCTTCTGTGAACCATCCCAGATTCCCAGGGTGAAGACACCACAAGGATCCAAAACTGTACCGTTTAACTGGGTATAATTTTGCTGCAAACACCATGAAGATTAAACAGCTGTTTACCTTGCCCAGCCTGTCACATGATCCATCTGTAGTGGGCTTGCTACATGCCAAGGATCAGCAGGTGCCAGTTGCTATCATGTTGGAGCATCAGTGGCAATACTGCACTGTACAAGTGCTTCTGGTTCCCCTCCATGAGCTTATTCATCAACAGAGAGTGAAGAAGTCATTAGCAGACTTAATCATACTTGAACAGTCCCATACAGCCAGAGCAAAAGTCTGATGGAGAGTGCAGAATTTCAGTAAACTATTGTGACCTGCGCAAACCACTTTCCACAGAGTACAGCCATACTGGACACGTCAGAGCTCCAGCACAAACTGGAGTTAAAGGCAGGCAAGTGATAGGCCCCATTTTATGTGGTCAATGATACTTTCGCTGTTGCTTTGGCAGACTGTGGGCCACAGTTTTCTTCCATGCAGAGGGTTTTCCATTACCTGCTATTGTCTGTCCCACAAATGGAAGTACAGTGTAGCATATGAAAATGAGACTCATAAGCTGAGAGCAAAATGAATCTGTTTATTGCAGAGTTAAGACAGTACTCATACACTTAGTGTGGGAATCTCTGTTCAGTCCTTGGCACGAAACCCAACTGCAGGCCTGTAATAAATCCATCGGCCTGAGAGTTTGTTAGTTTTCTCAAGGTTTGCAGGCTGCAAAGAAACAGGGTGCCTTTCCTGTGTAATATAATTTTTTCCATGCTTTCCAGGAATTTTCTGCAGTGTCAGGCTTTGCTGATTCCTTTCAGTACAGTCCTACCATTTGCCATGGATTGATATAGACTGCAGTGAAGCAGGATGAAGCTGCCCAACATTGATGACAAAATAATGTGGGACAACACAATGAAAGAAGCATTGGAGAAGGCATTATTTGGACCCCACCTGCAGTGCTGCATCCAGGGATCCCAGCACAGAAAGGACAAGGACTACTTGGAGCTGGTCCAGAGGAGGCCACCAAGACGATCAGAGGGATGGAGAAGCTCTGCTATGAGAAAATGCTGGGAGAATTGGGATTGCTCAACCTGGAAAAGAGAAGGCTCTGGGTGACCAAATTGTTCCCTTCCAGTACCTGAAGGGAGCCTGCAAAAAAGATGGAGACAGACTATTCACATGACTCTGGACTAGCAGAACAAGGGGGAATGTTTTCAAACTGACACAGAGTAGGTTTAGATTAGATGTCAGGAAGAAATTCTTTTCTGTGAGGGTTGTAAGGCATATGTACATACTTCCCGGAGAAGCTAAGGCTGCTGCATTCCTAGAAGTGTTCAAGGTCAGGTTGAATGGAGCTCTGAACAACCTGGTCTAGTGCAAGGTATCCTTGTCCACAGCGTGGGAATTAGATAATCTAATTCCCACAGTGTGGGAATTAGATAATCTTTGAGGTCCATGATTCTATTATTAATGTTTTCTCTTAAAGAAGACTTTGCCCAAAACAAAGCAAGGTTGAGGGACTTGCACAAGGGACTTAGGGACAAGGGACAAAAAAAATTTCATTGCCACATCTTAATGCACGTGAATTATACAGTAGCAGCCATCTTCCTACCAGCTAACTGAAAGAAAACACAGGCATGCTGTGTTTCTAGAAAGTGCCCTATCCTTGGTTACAGTCAGACTGGAAGTCCTCTCCATTGAGTAACACAGGAAATATTTCAGCCAGTTCCCCGAGCAGCAACAATCTTTTGAAGAGGTCAAACATGAAACTGATCATGCAATAGCCCTAGATCAGCTAGACAGGACCAGAATGTAAGAAGGATAGCCTACACCACAGCCAGGAAATTGTTACTGCAGCCAGACTCTCTGCCAGAGAACACCTGGAGAGACCTAAGGTCAGCCTCTGGTATTCTGGGGCCAGGACATGGAGGATCTGAATGCCACTGCACCCTAACTATGAAAAAGACATAGTGGTAAAACACAAAGTGTTTCAGGTTGCCTCAGAATTAGTCATTACAGAAGCACAGCTCTTCTTGGCACCACAAATATCCATACTATCCTGAATGGTCAAATGAAGGATCCCCCTACACATCATGAATCTGAGACTACATGGATCACAGTTGCATGAACATGCTGAAGTAAGCATCACATGCTTTCTGTGGTGGAGATGGCTAGTGGACATTCAGAAACTTACCCTGTAACCAGTACTGCCATCCAAATTACCTTGAACTTTGAAAAACAAGTTTTATGACGACAATTCACCACAAAAAGAACTGAATTGGACAATATGAGCCAACTATGAAACCCAGGCCAAGAAACACATTCCTTGACTGGGAATGTCACATTCCCTCTCATGCACCAGCCACCAGGAATACAGAACAAGGCAATGTATTATTAAAAATTACGCTGAAAACAATGACTGCTGAGACATTCAAGCACTGTGACGCACATTAGCCAGAAGTCACATGTCTAGCAAACACTGGAGGATCTTCTTGTCCAAATGAAAACCCTGCATAGTATGAAGGAGCTACAGCTCCCATGGCACATAAAGAGAATTGGATCACAAAGTGTGGGTATGCCTTCTTTGGGAAAAGGTGAAGACCTTCAAGGGATAGATTTTTTCCCAAGGACACAAGTGAATTTGCTGGTTAATTCAGTCAGATGGAGTAATCTGCTGTGTACTTCCAGGATGCCTAACCTCAGAGGAAAAATGAAGCCTGATTTGAGTTTTCATCATAGCTGTATTCCATTGGAATGCACCACATCAAGTGCCAGTAAACAGAAAACCAGTAAAAAGAAAGCCTTGTAAGGAACCTGCTAAGTCCAGACTGATCCAAGCTGAGTTGGTTTCTGCATCCAACAATTCAACACACAACATCATCTCTCCCCTCTCAAATCACTACCACAACAGGCAGACCCCAAGTCATAGATTTCTTTCTTCCCCATCCTGCTGGAGTTTTTGGACAGTGGCAGCATGAAAAAGAGACTGTTTAGCTGCTGTCTTGTTCAACCCTGAGTAACAGCTTATTTGGTTTTTGTTTGGTTTTTTTTCAAGACAGATTCCTGATATCTTCATTTGGAGTTTAACTGCACAGAGGATGCTGGAATAATTTTTTTTTTTCTGAAAATCATGATTTTGGCCAAAGGGAAAGTGGTATGTATTTTAAGACCTGTTATTTTGTGCATTTACATTTTAGCTGTAATTTACTTGTAAGTCTTATTATTATTTACATCCATATATAATTTTCATGTAATCAAACAAGTTTTGATTCTTATAGCTTACATGTTCCTTTCTGAATTTAACACATGAGAAAAAAAACAGTATATAAAAATCTGTGTGCAGATTTTTAAATAACACTGAAAACTAATTTAATCTTAAATTCCCTTGTAAACATCTGTTCCTAATAAAACATCCACCCTTTAAGCAACTGTAAGATTACCAGGGAGCAAATAAATATCTAAATAAACTTTAGTCCATTTTGTCTCCCACTGGAGGTCTCTGGGACATATATTTCCTTCTCTCTTTCTCATCTTTTCTCCCCCTCCTATCACTTCCAAATTAGTTCTATGCTGAATGTATGCCTCAAAAAAATGAGCTGTTTGTCTGAAAACGTGCCCTAACTTCAAAACTTGACTGAAGTTATAACATTTGTTCCTTTAAGCCTGCATCAAGCAACCCCATAATTAATCATCTCTTTTCTTGAGGGCTGCTGTCACTCAGCATAAATCAGAGAATGTGTTTTCTTCTTGTTAAAGCAAATATTTATTTTTCTCCTTATGAAAAAACCCAAACATTTGGGATTCTTTTTTTTTTTTTCTTATGAAAGGAAACATTTGGATTCCCCATTAGTTTGGGAATCCAAATTAAGGACTCTGACAGCATCATATTTACACCTTCATAGCTGAACTTCCTTCAACAACTTTTGTTTTGCTAAATAGATATTTAAAGGTCTGGTTTTCAGTAAGTACATATACCTGTGATAATTTAGCTTGTTAGAAGATTGACATTTTCATAGGGGAAAATTGCCATGAGACAGCAAATATTTAGAGGTTCTTCTGCTTTTTCTTGGAACAAAAGCTGAAACATCTTTCCTTGATGGAGAAGATTTTTTCTCTTCCCACAAAGCTTTTTCCCTGGCTCTCGAAACCATTTTCTGCAAGGATGAAATCTCCCCTGGTTTTGATGATAGTTAGCATTGGCTGGACCCCAAGAATTGGAGGCACTACTGGATTTACCAGCAGCTCTCCAAGCTGACTGGGAGAAAATTAGTTTGGTTACCTATAAGCAATTCTCTTTCCTTCGAGCAGTTTGTACCTTATTCCTTCAGGTGATCTGTTGACTTTTACTGTGTAATTGGTTCTGACTCAAATAGAGCACAGACATACAGACTAAACTTTCACCAAATTAAGGCTGACTAATCCATTATCCTGGAGATGCAGCGGGTTTACGTGTGGTAAGATTTTTCCGATGGGATTTTAAAAGAGGGATCAGGTAATGCAAAAAGTGTAACACATAAAATTCAAAAGAATTTTGTGAAACCACAACAAACTGCTGCCAAAGAAAGCCTAAAAGGGCCTAGGTTAAATAGGAATAACACCACTACAGTATCCCAAGGTAATGTCCCGTACACTTAATCTGCTAGTCCTCGATAAGACACTGATACCCTATTCCAATACTAGGGAGAAATGAAGTGTCACAAGTTCACTGACAGAAATGTATGGAGAAATGAGCACACACCTATGATCATTTTAGGCCAGAACTGTAAGGTATAGGCCTTATGTGCTCACTCAGTAGCACATCTGGAGAAAAGGAGCCTCGGGGGGGACCTTATCCCCCTCTACAACTGCCTGAAGGGAGGTTGTAGCCAGGTGATGGTTTGCCTCTTCTCCCAGGCAACCAGCAAGAGGACCAGAGGTCCTCAAGCTGCACCAGGGTTGGGCATCAGGAAGAATGACTTCCTGGTTGTGAAGCATTTGAACAGGCTGTCCAGAGAAGCCATGGAGGCCCCATCACTGGAGATGTTCAAGAAATGACTGGACACAGCACTCAGTGTTCTGCTCTGAGAGACAAGGTGGGGATCAGTACCAGGTTGGACTCAATGATCTTGGAGGTCTTTTCTGAGACTCTTTCAGCACACCCTGGTGTTATCTATATTTACATAATTCTGTCTCAAATAAGGAATTTCCAGCATTTTTTAGAATTTTCACACCTGAGAAAAACAACCCTTAAGAAAAGACATATCAACAGACTAGGAAGACAAAGCAGAGAAAACTGTGTATTTTCTTTCAGTACAGGATTTGGACCTTCATGGGTGGCTGAAATGGGCTGAATAGCATGGCAGCTACAACTGGAAGTAAAATGTGGAAAATCCCTTCCATGTGATCCCAGCCCAATGAGACTTCAAATTGATAGGCAGCTCTCAGAGCAGACATGGCAATAGGCAAAGAATAATGCAGATACTAAATATCCAGTATTATCTCAAAGTACAGATGTTTGACTTCTGATATTGAACAAACAGGAAAAATATACAAACTCTTGAATGAATAAATATCCCCAAGTTTTACACTAATCTTTAAGAACAAATTCAGTAATACCTGTGATTTATATTCCATAGTCCCTATTTATGTGACAAAGATCAATCACCAAGATCTGTTCACAATAAAATGACTTCATTTTTTCTATTTCATGTTTATTTTGCCAAATAATCACAAAATATTAAATGCAGGTAATTCAACTTTGCTTCCCAGAATCTTAAATTCTCACCATAGCCTTGATCAGCCTCCTTAGTTATAAAAATCACATCTGTTTTCAACATATGATTTTGTAAGAAAAAACACAGTATGAAGCACAGAAAATTTCAGTCAAATAATTCACTCTTAAATTACTGCATTTTACTAAACAGGGATCTATGTACAGTAGCACTCAATTTATTTGCTATAACCAAGGAAAAACAGATCGTTAAGCCAAGGATTCCTGGAGCAAGATATTAAAAAAAGATTTTGTGACTCTTTTGAAGAAATAGCTCTTCTTCTACTAATGCTTATATTAACATATGTTCAACTTCAATCCAAGTAATTGCAGCTTGAGGAAAAAAACTACTTACATGCTTGAATCTGACTTGCATATGTAGTTGTATGTTTAGATGTATAAATAACTAAACCAGGTCTCTTAAAATTCAATTCTCTATTTTTGGCTTGAGTTAGTGGGGGTTTATGTTTGTTTGTTTTTACTGTTTTTTGACTTTTTTTTTTAAGAGTTTTGCTTTTGTTTTATTACTCCAAAGCACCTGGTTTCGACAGAGATTAGTTTTTGTACCAAACACCAATCAGGGAAGACCTGAACAACTGCACATACTTATTCCTCTCTCTCCAGCTCAGAGGAGCACAGATTTTTGTGAAAAACCTAGATCTTTCCACCTGAGGAAATGTTTTAAAGGAATTACCCTTCTCAACCAGTTTACTTGGTCCTCAAATGTTGTTGCGCAACAAAAAGCTGCTGTGTGCTTAGCAGCTGAATACATTTGAGTCACTGTGTAGAAAGACCAAAAAGATTCCATTCTGAAAATAAAGTGCACCTGTTCAGAGTACCCCTACGCAGTAGCTTTGCTCTTCTCCACAGGTGGAATCATAGACTTACAAGAACCTGTCAATTACATTGCCTGGAGCCAGTGGCATCTCAACAATAGTCCTACTGCAGCTACCACTAATCAAGTGTCATGATAACAGTAGCAGGTGAAGCAAGGGACAACTGCAGGCTGTTAAAGTTCATAAGAGAAGAGCAAATATTATCAGTCATTAAAAATACTCTCAATTAAGGGAATATATTCTCCATACAACATGAATAACTATTTGACTATGTTCTACTAACCACAGAATCAAGGTGTGGGTTTGAATGGACCTTAAAGTTTACCTAGTTTCAATGCCCCTGCCATGGGCAGGGACACCTTCCACTAGGTTAGGTTACTCAAAACTCTCCCCAAGCTGGACTTGAGCATTGCCAGGGATGGGGCAGCCACAGCTTCTCTGGGCAACCTGTGCCAGGATCTTACTATTCTCACAGGAAAGAACTTTTTCCTGATATCTAATATAAGTTTTCTTTCTGTCAGTTTGAAGCCATTCCCCTATATCCTGTCACTCCAGGCCCTTGTGAATAATCTCTCTCCATCTTTCCTGTGGGGTCGCTTCACGTTCTGCAATGCTACAGTTAGGTCACCCCAAAGCTCTTCCTTTTCCAGGCTGAACAGTCCCAACTCTCTCAGCCTTTCCTCACAGCAGAGCTGCTCCATCCCTCTGATCACCCTGGTGCCTCCTCTGGCCTGGCTCCAGCAGGTCCCTGTCCTTGCTGTGCTGGGAACCCAGAACTGGATGCAGCCCTGCAGGTGGGCTCTCAGCAGAGGGGGCAGAATGGCAGAATTCCCTCCCTGCCCTGCTGCCCACGAGGCTCTGGACGCAGCCCAGCACACAGGGGGTTCTGGGCTCCCAGTATACTTTCCTGGGTGATATTCAGCCTCTTATGATGTTTTTATTGGGCTTTATGTCAGAAATAGTAAAATTTATACATCATGAAAGATCACTAGTAGATATGTAATATACATTTTCAGTAAATCAAAGCAACTATTCTGTTTTCAAGTCTCTGACTGAGATGTGTTGGGAAAGTTTCATGACTAGAAAGCTGTGATGAACACACCTCAGCTCTGCCGGAGAAAAAGGCTAAGGAGACATGGGAAGGGAGTTGCCCTCTGCACAGGAGCAGTACAGATGCAGGGAGCTTTTCAGTAGGATGGGAGACAATCTTGTTGAGAGCTCATGGGTTAGGATCAGGTAAGAGGCTATTAAGTGTGACATCCTGGGGAAAGTCTGTCACAGACTCCCTGACCAATGTGAAGTAGCAGGAAAAACCTGTAAAGAACTTGAAATCTCTGTGTCACAGACCCTTGTTCACATGAGAAGCTTTGACCTCCTTGATATCTGCTGGGAATGCAGCATGACAGGACACAAGAAATCACAGAGGGTGTCAGGGGATAACTGTCACATCCCAGGGATACAGGGGCTGGATGAAAAAGCCAAAGATGATACAAGCCTGGATCTGCTACTCACTAAACAAGAAAGGGGATGTGGCAATCTGTGGTAATCCTGTAGTACCTTAGCAACCCATGGGTGAAGGCAGAGGTAAACCCTTGATTTTAGGAGAGCAGATATCACTTTACTGAAGAGTGGGGAAATGGGATCTATGTGCAGCTTCAAACAGCAAAATAACTCAAGAAAGCTGTCTAATCTTTGAAGACCTCCAAGCACAAGGAACAGTTCATCCTCATGCTGGAGAAAACAAAGAGAACATTTAGGAGACAATATGGCTTAAGCAGGAAATTCATGACAGACATGAAGCATTAAAAAAATGCTATTATGCAGATGGAACTCAGACATTTAGTGAACCTGTTAGCAAAATTAAAACTCTTCTGCAGTTGAGACTTGTAATGCACTTAAAGGGCCGCAAGAAGTGCATCTACTGCTTCAGAGTATTAAAATTCTAAATAAGGAAAATGCGGGCCCATTACCATGGGAGGAAAATGATTTAGTAGGAAACAGATTAAAGACTTTGTGGTTTTTTTTTGTCTCAGTCACCAAAAATAATGTCTCATAGGCCTCTATGTTTAGCGGAAGTTCAGGGAAGGAAAGTACCAGGATTTGATGGGATTTGACTCAGGGATCATTTGAGAAAACTTGGCCTATAGCATCCCATGGATTCAGATGAGCCACGTTCAAGCATGTCAAGATCACCACTGTCCTCATAAGGTAACTCTATCTTTCAAAGATTGTAGAGATTAGAGAAAATCCTGATCTAGTGATATAAAGGTAAGTGATAGCGATTCAAACAATTCAGCTTCTAAACTGTTATATTTGGTGCAGTGAGAACGAGTATCCATAATTGCCTAAGGAAGTCTGGCATTTTACACAGGTTGGAACACATTAACACACTAAGACTATCAAAACAAGTGAAATAACCACTATTGTAGGAATTGTATCTCCTCTTTACCATAACGATAACTGAGAAAATCAGGATAATTAAAGGAATTGCTAATACAGTGTTTTAAAATTCCTAAGGCATTTAATGAGTTTTTTTACAGTTTGAAGAAAAAGCTCTTAGTTGTGAACTAGTCTTCCACATCTAATTCACTATTAACTTTCAATTTAAATTTAAACCTAAGCAATTTGTGTATCAATAATACAATGAAAATGGAAGTGACAAACTACTATTAATGGAATGTACAGGCCAAAAACAATAATGACAGATTAATCCAAATGACAAATTAATCTTCTGCAGACCATACATTACCAGATTCACAGATGAAGAATCCCATGTGTTTCCAGAAATGAAATATTAATACTTAGAATAAGACACTAATCTTAGATGTAAGTGTGCATTTAAGTTTACAGTATTCACATTTCAGAGTATGAACTAATAAATATGGCTTTAAAGGATAGAAATACTTTCAGCGCCACCTTGCAAACTGAAGGGCTAAGCTAAGTTTTATGGAATGGCAGAGGCAGAAGTTGACTGTAAAACATCTCACTGTAGGGTATTTAAACACTTCAAGAAAGAAAGTTTCTCTGTTTCCCAGAGCTAAATGTAGAAGGCTGACTTTTACAAAGGTTAATAACACCCAATGGCATGCCTTTATCCTTATATATAAAACATGAGGATGACCCATTGTGATGGAAAGAACAAACATCAGCAGCCATCCTTTAAGGACACAGACCCTTCAGAACTCTCCCACCACTGTGATGAGATCTGCTTTTAAATCTGTCTCAAGAGAAAAGTGACAAGCTGCACATGTGCCAATGTGCGCTACAAACCCTGTCAAAGGCACTGAGTGCTAAGAGAAGATGCTGACAAATTAATCTCATTTGATAACTGTAGGTTTTTGAGGTGATGGAGCTGGTACTTTACTGCACTAATCCCCTTAAGGGTCTCAAGATACTTACCTTAAGTTCATGTTCTCTCAAGAATTATTCTTCCACTAGCTGACATCCTTCTATATCCCTTCTGAAACCTTTAAGAAAATGAGCTTTTATAAATTTCATATTAAAGCATCACATTTTATCACAAATCACAGCCCACAGAATATGACAGCATAAAAGGCATCAGAGATTTCACCAAGTTTTCTTTTAACTTCACACTTCGCATTTAGTCTTCTACTCTGCTAAACAAGGGAGTGGAAACAAATTGAGGTAACCAAATAGTGCAGAACTTAGTACTCTATTCATACACCATCTGTTTCAATCAATCTCAGGATGTAAAACACAGGCTAAATGACAGCCAAAAAAACCCCAAGAATTATTTGCTAAACAGTTTCCACAAAACAGTCTTGTTATGCTCAAATGTGGTAAGTCAAAACACCTCCAGCTTGTATCTGTTATATGTAAATAGCAACTGTAATACAAGTAGCAATAATTAATCTTACAAGAGGATGGGTTTCTTTCCTCCTAAGAATGGTCTGGTTTCTAGAGTTAGTCAAAAAGCTGTTCTAAAGCAAGGGTAGTCCTGACCTAGCATTTGAATATGGCCCAGCATGTTCATATCATCAACAAGACATGCACCACATGTCTCAGAAAACAGGATGATGGCTGTCTTTGAACTGATTACCAGGTTGAAGACTGGACATGCCTGGACCTCACACTGGTGACAGGTTTTTATAAAAGAATTTATTGCCAAGGGTGACAACACACTCCACCCACAAGAAAAAGATAGCAAATAAATCCTTCTTAACTACTTCCAGCTCAGAGGAATTTAACTTGGCCTTATCCTATCAAAGGAAAAGGAGGTATACTAAACAAATTTAATAAAAAACAAGCTCTGAAATTATTTGGTTTATTTGTCCTCCTCTACTGGCGATATATGCAAGAGCACAGGCTAGCTCAAAGTGCCCAAACTCTCATCATTATGTTCTTTAAAATGGGGAACAGGATCTCAGGGTGTTGCAATTTCAAAGCTCAGCTACTCACTAAACAGGAGTGCGTATGGGCTTTGGCTCTCCCACTTAACAAATTTCCATTCCAAAAGTACTCCTGGAGCAGGGCTACCAACTTAGAGAAGCTCTCACCCAAGTTTTCTAGGTAAAGATAAGCTGAAATAAAATGAAAGCTGGAAGGCTCATATCTACATCTAATTTGGTGTCACAATTCTTTCAATGTGCGTCTTTGCTGCTACCACTTCCTGATGTGCACCCTTTCCTTACTTTGCAAAACTGTCCCTCTATCACTATTGTCAATACTGGAGAAATCAAGAGCACTGATAAACAAATAAAAAATTGACACCATGTCTCTGATTACATCACATTTTTAAGTTTTGTGAGTAAACAAACTATTTAACCACAGTCTTAAAAGACTGTAGCATCTTGTTAAATACTTTGAAAAGAAAAATGCTCTTCTATTTTTATAGTAAATAGTAACCAATTAGAAAATCTCTGTTCTTGGAGTGGATGTATTTCTTTTCTTAATGTGGCGTGATGTGATTTCAGGTTCCAGTTTCTTAGGTGACATAATACTTCATTATCTCCAGAGAGTGTTAGCAGACATATTTTTTCAGAACCTATTTATTTCTGAAAAAGTAAAAGCATAGTCATTATTTCTGGCTCTGCTATCAATGTGCTCTGACAAATTCTTACACAATTTTAAAAATCTTGTTTCCTCACTTTCCTATTTCCAAAAATTAGTCTTGTAGTATTTAGCTTCTTCATATGGTGGTGTCTTGGGTTATGAAACCAAAAAATGTGTATTCTATTTCATCTCTTGAAAGCGGTGGGGGAAATGTTTTTGGTTTTTTTTCCTTTATCTCTTGTAACTGCAGGGGGAGAGGGGTGGATGCTTTCTGGTAATGGCCCAGCTGTTAAAACCAGGTGGGGCAGAGTTTCTTATCTCTTTCACCACCACCCTCCCCCCACGGGGATAAGTGCTGATAATGACCCGTTAAGGCTCACCAATCACATGACACTTTCCATCATCCCATTGTGAGATGTTCCACCCAGTGTTAGCCGCCCCCCCCCCCCCCCCCCCCCCCCCCCCCCCCCCCCCCCCTTCCCCGCCGCCCCCCCGGACTTCCTACCTGGATAAAAGGGAGCCTGAAATCCCCAGAGGGTCTGTCCTACACTGGATTCCTCAGAGGAAGACTGGACTCATCTCACCATCACTGGACTTTTCTATGGGATCATCTCTGCTCCACAGAGCTGTGTCTGTTACTCCAGAAGGATTCATCTGGACTGCTTCTAACATCCTGACCAACAGGGAGTCAGGTCACATCCCTGACTCTGTCAGGGGGTTTTTTTTAGTTTTTTTCTGTTTGTTTTGTTTGCTTGTCTTTCTGTACTACTACATTTGGGGTTTTTTTTAATATTCCTAGTAAATAACTGCTATTCCTATTCCCAGATCTTTGCTTGAAGGCCCTTAATTGCAAAATTATAATAATTTGGAGGGAAAGGGGGTTACATTCTCCATTCCAGGGAAAACTCCAGTTTTCCTTGGCAGATACTTGTCTCTCTAAACCAAGACAGGTGGTGTGAAAATTAATTAGGGTTTGACAAGCAATTGTTATTTATTTTTGTTGTGCTCCTTTTCAGCCTACTGCACACAAGAACCTATCAGGAACATGTATTTGCTCACTACTGCTATTTACCATACAGAAAATGTATTATTGGCAAGCACATATATCACTCACAGGCACAGGTGATATGAAAAATTTAGTGGCAGTCATTACAGCTGTCTTAGGACACAAAATATCTTCTTAACAATTCATTAAATGACACGGAATTACTCTGAAATATTAGGCACTTACCAAAAAAATTTGATCAGTAAAATCTCAATTTCTCAATAATTTCTATGCAGAGATGCCCTTGTGGTGGTGTAAAATTTTCTGCAAGAGAGTGATGGAGGCAAGCATCTTTAAGTGCACACAAATTCTTTATCTCAAACTACATGCAAGAAGTGCTTACATTTCTCACAGTATATCTGTGTATCATTGTTTTTCAGCTGAGAGACGCAAGGTCTTAAGGAAGCAAATTTGTAGGTAGGATCTTGAGGAGTGAGCTGCTCCAACAATTCCCAAATATCAATTTCCCCCCACTGCAGAACTAAAACCCCCTTTTTTTCCCCCTGAAAAGATTGAAAACAAGTAATTTTTAAAGCAGCCATATCTTTTAATTTTCTGCTTCAGTAGAGGTGCACCACTGCCTGGTGGGCTTGGGGGTTTGTTTGTTTGTTTTGATTGTGTTTAAGACTAAAATTAAACATATTTACTCTGAATCATTTATCCTTTTATTTTTCTTCTATGTGCAAAAAATAGGAACTGCACATGCAATGCAAGGGATGCTCCATTTCCAGTCTCATTTCTAACCTATGACATTTCCCCAATTACTGTTTCAATTAAATATGGTGTACTCAAGCTGGACATTCAAATAAATGGAATATAATGAAATGCTGAGTTACTTATTATGTTAACCTCACTAGAATGAATTAATGTAGTGATAAATAGATTGAGCTGCCTTTAACTGATGACAAACTAAAAATGGAGCACTAAAGAGCTTCTACCATTAATTTAAATAAAAAACAAATTTCCATTTTCCAATTAATTTAATGTGATATGAATGTTGTATCTCACCTTCAGTTAAACCAAACTGTATTTCTCTTAACTAACTAAAATACCATCATATGTTTTCCTATTATCAGGTGAATGCGATTATGTTTACCTTTTATCTAACCCTTGGTGTACTTGATGTCCTATATGAACTACACACAATGAGTCCATTCTCTAAAATGCAGTAGTGTGATAGAGGAGATTTATTATCCACAGCCTCCCTCACAGACAGAAGAGAAACCTGTAATTCTGATCAACCAGGACTAGAAAAGGAAAAAAACTCCTGCAATCAAGAGGGTTCATGACAAAATCCGTGCATTTTCTTCTAAATCAAGTGATAAATACCTCAGTTCAACAATAATATATACACTAAAATACTGGCCTGTACTAACAATAAAACAGATGGAGTTCTGATATGGAACTAGGGAGGCAGACTGCAACAGGCAAATCACAAATGCAGGACCTTTTCTTTAAGGTAAATTCCCCATGTACATACCTTTTAATATGGAATACATTGGGCCATCAATATTCAATGGGTTACTCACATTGCGTTTTCTCGTGCAGCATCAGTAGGTTTGGTCTTCTCTGTTTATTTATTAATTTTTATACATTTTCCTGTGTCTAGTTCTATAAAGATTTGTTCTTGTTTATTACTGTGAGATGGTTAAGTGCATCAAAGCGAATAATGAAAGTATCTATTAAGTATCTATTGCATGTGATTAAAAAGCTTGTTTGGAAGAAGTTCAGAAGGTTTGTGGATGTAACCCTTATATACATAAATAAAAAAGTTACTAATCACCAGTGAAGCTGCAATGTAAGGATGTAAAGATGTTCTCTTTTCTCCTCGAACATATGTAGATGAGCTTGGTGCTATGACAACTCCTCTGCTTGTACAAGGCTTGTCCTCACATTTTGAGCTGGCTCCAAGGTGCCACTTGCAGCACTCTAAGTGGCAGGGTCAGATGTCCTAATTATTAATTCCATTAAATCCTATTGAGTTCATTCAAGAGAACTGAATCCTTGCCAGTAATGCAATCTGCCACTTCAGTCCCATAAGTTTCCAAAGTAAAAGCAGACTTGGACTAAGTCTCCATCATCAATCAAAAGGCATTATTTTTCATTTTGAAATCATTGTAACCCTTAAATTTAAAGGCCAAATCTGACACTATGACAATTGAATCAGGAGTAAGCAGGCTGAGAACACTATTGATTCTGACACTACATCCATGAACCAAAAAATCAAAAATCCAAACCCCTTCACAGGTTTAAATTTTCCTTTAAGATTTTTGAAGTATGAATTCGGGGGGAAAAGGGATAACGGAATAAAAAAAAAAAAAAGAGGCTACTGTAATAAAATTTTCTGTTAAACACTATAAGTTGCAAATTGAAAAAAAAAATAGCCACAGGTATATCTTATTTACTGAAATGACAGAAATGCTCCTTTTAAGAATTTTGCATGCTAATCTCAGAGCTGAGATGTCAAATTTCCGTGTAAAAGTCTTAAATTCACTGCAAAGACTAAACCATTCTATATATATTTGCACAGAATTGGAACATTGGAAAATAATGTAAATTTAATCAGTGTCAGTTAAATGGTCCCATAACAAAGGAGTCTTCAAAGTCCAGTTGGATATGGTGTCTGACCTACAGGGATTTAATTGACTAGTCATGATTGAGGCTGACTTGACAATTCTGAATATAGCTGCAGATGATAATGTTTTTCTGTTTGGTAAATTTCAGAGAGATTTAGGGGTTTTATCAGGATCGTAAAAACCAAATGCAAACCTAAATCAATCAACAAATTCTTCACCTGTGGTGGTGGTTGCAGAGGAAGTTACAGTTTCATGAAGGTGGCTAAACAAGAACAAGTTTACCCTGTCTTATCAGCAGAAACAAAGAACTGCTGGAGTCAGTGTGAAGAATTATACACTTGTTTTCCCCAATGATAAAAAAACAGTGATGGAATTAGAGCTTGGTTAATAATTCTACTAGCCTTGCATTTGTTGCATGTATGGAACTCATGAAAGTAAAGTCTGCATGGCTTCAGGTCCCAGAAAGTTATAGTTGGACACATTTTTAGATGTCTGAACATTTCCATGAAAGCTGTGCACCAAATCTGAACTTCTGAGCGCATGATGCACTTGCTCTTTTATGCCAGATCTGATTTTAAGCCTCCATAAAAGTGCAACCGCATACTTCATGGAACAGCAAAGTCCATTAGCAACAGCAACTAAAAGGGCTAAATGCTATTTATATCTGACTTCTGTTCCCCATCGATAAGATAGTTGTCAGAAAGCAGCAAGTGTAGTCTAAATACAAGTGTTATGGCTATATATGTGTATGGCATTTGTAAAGGATGTTACTGTTATGATGTTCCTAAACCACAATTACAGTAACTCATTATTCCATATTACAGTAAAGGAGATATTTTTCTGGCTTCAGGTAGCATATTACTTGTAGGATTTGGAGGGTGCTGAAGAGAAGGAGTAAAAAAATACCTAACTACATATCCATAAGGAAGTTTTCCTTTTTATCCACTGATAAAAGGTGACCACAAATTAGAGCGGAAGCTCATTGCTGATATAATAAAATGCTCTTAGCTGTCACTGGGAAATTCTGTATATAAATACAAGACCTGAAGGTTTGTTGCTTTTAATTATCATTCTGTTTTACTGTATTATTTTGGAGAACAGGAGCAGTTCTTCAGTTTATTCTTTGTACAAAGTGATCTTGATAAAACTGCATTACCACGGAATGCTGATATATCTACAAAGTAAAACTTCTAAGCCAGCCTCTAATAATCTGACCCCAGAGCTCCAGAGATTAGAGTTTGAATATTTTTTCCCCATCCCTTCTAAGAGAGCCCATGTAATACCTAAACTGTATCTTTCCTTGGCTCCTTGTTTTCTATTATTAAAATTTTAATTACCCAGATTGAAAAATTCTAATCATGATGAATCACTGAAAACAAGTTATCAAATGGTCTTCCGCTCTGTAGGGAAAAACAGGATGTCACACTCAAGAGCCACAGAAATAAATACTGCAACTCCTCCGGCCACAGCAATTGTAGTCAGATAGGTAAATTTTCACTTTTGGTTCTATTATGGATTCGTAAAAGTTGGAAAAGACCTCCAAGGTCAATCGAACCCTGCCTTTGAACAACACCACTATGTCAATTAAACCATAGCACTAAGGGCCATTCCAAGTCATTTCTTGATCTGCTCCAGAGATCTGATACTTCCCTGGCCAGCCTGTTCCAATGCTTAACCACTGTTTCAGTGAAGGAGCTCTTCCTTATATCCAGTCTAAACATCCCCAGCACAAGAGAATGCAGACCTAAAACACCTTTATATAACAGATAAAAGACTTACAGAAGAACATAGAAGAACAACAGCCCCTCTCCTACCAAAAGCAGTAAAACTTGGACTGCTGTCCCAAATTTTATTAATTTATAAGTTCACTCCTAAACATGAAACAGGGTTTGTGGCTGGGCCTAAGGGAGCACTTACATACATAGTGATAGCATTCTCTGCAAAAACTCCTAATTCCATTTGTCAGTAATAACTCATAGAAGGAAATACTGGTCATTCCTTAAATTACTAATTATACTTTAAGAAGCAACACTTTAATAAACAGACTCATCAATATCTGTGGGAATACACAAGACAGAGGGTAAGACAGACTTAATTAGCATAGCTGGTTTGGTAACTAAAATGCCCTGGCATGAGCAAACAGTGCTTTGAGATTGTAGGGGATTGAGTTAGGTCTGCTTATTGGAAAAAAAGATGGGATTTGGTATGCTTACAGGAAACAGGAGATGGAATCAAACTTCTCCAAACAAGCATGTTGTAATATGCATAAGTTTGACTGTAACATGTATAATCTAATCATTGTAGTGAAAAATTATTAACCAAGTTGAAATGGTATGTAAGCTTCTGGAAAATCTGGGTAAAATTGAATTCTGATTACTGAATCAGTCTTCCCGTCTCTCCATCAATCGTCAATAAATATCCGAGTTGCTTCCACAACTGTCATTCCAACATCCTTACAACTGTTGCTCAACTCAACTGAGGATCCTTAAAGTCACACAAAAAAAAAATCTGTAAAATCTCAGAGGTCACACACTTTGACAAAGAAATCGAAATTCCTCTCTAATTTATCTATTATTAAAACCTGAAAGTCAATTAAATTAGAACTAGTAAACATGTCTCATGTAAAATTCCCCTTATTTGACTTTTTTTCCTCAAATTCTCTATAGACTAACACCATTTTTGTAGGAATCCTGCTATTTGCAGAAATTTAAATAACCCAAAGATACTCCTACTTCATAACTTTGCTTTAGCCCTTTCCTACAGTGCTTCAGAACAACCAAAGTAGGATATTTTGTAGTTATGTATCAGAAAATTGTGACCTTTACAATGCCCTTGTTCTCATAAAATCCATCTTCAGAGCCAGGTGACAGATTACCCTCCTGGGAACATGAAAACCTCAAGAGAAAGGCCACTACATATAGAGTAGAAATTTGAAAAGAGAATTAAAATAAATGTTGCTATGCTGGATTATACAGTCTTTACTCACACGCCTTAAAAAAACCTCTAAATGCCAGTATTTTTTAGAAGCCGGGATAAATGTGGAATTTTTTTTAAGCACCTGATTCTATTTAGCACTGTATTAAAATCAAAATACAAAATCAGAATAGATAGTCATGCTTCACCAAAATGCATGTATTGCATATTCATATTTTTTCTTGAAAACAGTCTGACAAATAACTAAAAGACATTTAATTTAATTAAATCTGAAATATTTTGAAGTAAAATATCTACACTTAAATGGATTCATTTAGGCTAACCAAGGGGGCGGGAGGGTTGTCAGACACTGCTGAAGAACTGGTTAAAGCTAGTTAGAATACGCTTGTGACTTCAGAGATAAAATCATGGTACAAAGTGCATAACTTTATGTAAATGGGATTGATAAAATTCCCCCCAAGTATCTGTAGACCAGTAATTTCCCCTTGGAAGACGCTTCTCAAGGACAATACAGTCATCAAAACTGCTTGCAACTATGCACAACCCCAGCCCTAGTATTCTGAAAGAGAGACTGGAAGAAACCAAGATAATAACATTGATATTTCCCTTTTCCAACGCTGATACTTCCAGCACAGTTTGGGTCTTCCATTGATTTTTCAGACTGTAAAGGAGCCACAGCTCATTACAGGTGCAACTTATCCTTTGTTACTCTTCCTCTGTTAGGAGGAAACCAGCACTTCACCAACCTTGCAGTCTGTACAGCCAACTGCCCATCACCATCTGCACCTTGGACAGCCAAGTGTTGACATTCCTAACACCTACTCTGTGCCTCTATGGTAAATAGCTATCCATAGTCCTGTTATTAAAAATAGATATCCACTTAACTTTCTGCCATTTGGATAGCCAAATAAATTTTTCAGCCCAGGGAACAAGTGTTCCAATATGACCTTGTCATAGATTGATGGGTGGGAAATACTCAGGATAATATTTTCTGCTTTGGAAACAGATTTTTTTACTCTAACACTATGCTAAGACACAATGTCATTTTTAGAAAAGCAGAAATGTTTCCAATTACTGATGATAAGAGTACATAAATCATTATTTGGACAGCTTGACTCCTGACCTCATTAGATAGGTACCACACAGAAATTGCACTATTTCTGCATAAATATTTGCATGAGTTTTTGCAACCCTTTCCTAATTCTGGCTGATCAGAAAGTTATGTTTATAGCCCTTCTGTTGTTTTCCTGCTTTCCAAACTGCATATTCCCTATATCATAGCTATGGCATTTGTTTAGTCTTCAAATTGCAAGGGCTTTTTTACGTGCTCACTGATGAATACTGTAATGAATCACCAGATCTCAGCTTCTTGAGAACTTTCTACTAAAATATTGGAATAACTAGAACTAATGTTTTTGAAATTTTTGCTAAGTGAAACCAACTTTAAAATACTGAGCATTGTGTGGTCACAAATCTAAAACTGTTCAGAACACTGATTATCATTAAAAATTCCCAGCTGATAAACTGAAACTCTTCATCACAAAACCTTTCTGGATACTCAGGAAGCAAGCATCTGCCATGTTCTTAATGCAGCTGTTATCCCTAATGTGAAAGCAAATAATATTTGTGTCTATCTTGATCCTCAGAGAGCAGTTGGGTAAGCTGAGTGACCCGCACTTGTCGCGGTGATGCGACTTGAACTGGACCAGCCGGGGTGCCAATTGAAATAGGGACAGGAACAATTGAGTAAGCCCAAAAAACAACTTTAATAATAGCCTGACCCAACAGAAGAACATAAACTGAACACAGTATGGGCCAGCCTCGAAAGACCCAACAATGGGGCAGACATAACAATATATAGATTCTATCCCAGAGAGTCAACCCATGAGCAATTACATTACCTTATATGTAAAACGTTGTTAACCATTCATATGCAAGAACTCAGAACAGAACCTTATTTGGTGCAACTTCATTAACATAACTATACCCATAATTCCCATCCTTCTTGCTATAACCCAGCAAGATATTTCCCTTTCTAGGATCTCATTTCCCATGGCCTCAGATTGATGCCAACGTCATTGATCAGGGCCAACTCCCTGCCAGTCCAACTCCCACATGCACTGGCACTGATTTAGGAGTATCTGCTCTATCTCCCAAATGTATTAATACATTTTTACTTTCACACATTTCGTAACCAAACAGTAGGCTCAGTTAAAAGCCCTCCAGGCTCTTCAGCCTTGTTTCTAGGTAACTTAAAAAAAAAAAAGTACTGCAGTGTGACAGTAATGTCAATGAAAGTAAATTAAAGCATTGCAGCCATATGTACGGGTCAGAAGTAAATGTGTTGTTTGCAAAGGTTTGAGGTCACTGTTTGCCTATATAACCCCAAATGTTAAAGAAGGAGTACACTGGGGCACAGATGTACTGCAAAAATTATTTATAATTTAAGGAATTTATTCAATCATTATTTAGAATTCCCCAAATAAGTCTTGATCCTCAGACTTTATTTCAATTATTCAGTTTGTACTTGGAGTAGCTGGCCTTAAAGCCCATTCATTCCATTCCCTTAAAACACAACTGTTTAAATAAAATTGGTTCAATTTGTAGACACTATTACATTTATACTGGACTTCTGAAACAACCATTAAAGGAAATTAATTCACAGAATCACAGAATCACAGAATTTTCCAGGTTGGAAGAGACCTTCAAGATCATCGAGTCCAACGCATGCACTAATACCTCGACTAGACCATGGCACCAAGTGCCACATCCAGTCTTTTTTTAAACACGTCCAGGGATGGTGACTCCACCACCTCTCCAGGCAGGCCATTCCAGTACTTTATCACTCTTTCCGTAAAAAAACTTTTTTCGAATGTCCAACCTGTATTTCCCTTGACACAGCTTGAGTCTGTGTCCTCTCGTTCTGTCCGTTATTGCCTGGAGAAAGAGACCAACCCCCAGCTGACCACAACCCCCCTTCAGGAAGTTGTAGAGAGTGATAAGGCCACCTCTGAGTCTCCTCTTCTCCAGGCTAAACAACCCCAGTGCACTCAGTCTTTCTTCACATGGCTTGTCTTCCAAGCCTCTCACCAGCCTCGTTGCCTTCCTCTGGACATGTTCAAGCATCTCAATGTCCTTCCTAAACTGAGGGGCCCAGAACTGGACACAGCACTCAAGGTGTGGCCTCACCAGTGCCAAGTACAGGGGAAGAATGATCTCCCTGCTCCTGCTGGTCACACTATTCCTGATACAGGCCAGGATGCCATTGGCCTTCGTAGCCACCAGGGCACACTGCTGGCTCATGTTCAGCCGGTTGTCAACAAGAACCCCCAGGTCCATTTCTGCCTGAACACTGTCCAGTCACACCGTCCCCAGCCTATAACATTGCAGGGGGTTGTTGTGGCCAAAGTGCAGGACTCGGCACTTGGACTTATTAAACTGCATCTTGTTAGACTCTGCCCATTTGTCCAACTGTTCCAGGTCTCTCTGCAAAGCCCTTTGTCCCTCCAACAGATCGACACACGCTCCCAGCTTAGTGTCATCTGCAAATTTACTCATGAAAGCCTCAATACCCTCATCCATGTCATCAATAAAAATATTGAACAGAAATGGCCCCAGCACAGACCCCTGATGGACACCACTGGTGACTGGTTGCCAGCTGGATGCAACACCATTCACCACCACTCTCTGGGCCTGGCCATCCAGCCAGTTCCTAACCCAGCAAAGAGTGCTCCTGTCCAAGCCACGGGCTGCCAGCTTATCCAGGAGTGGGAGACAGTGTCAAAGGCCTTGCTGAAGTCCAAATAGACAACATCCACAGCCTTCCCTGCATCCACCAGGCGGGTCACCTGGTCATAAAAGGAGA
>VZUI01052824.1:0-46488 GCA_013401135.1 Cettia cetti
AAGGAAGGAAGGAAGGAAGGAAGGAAGGAAGGAAGGAAGGAAGGAAGGAAGGAAGGAAGGAAGGAAGGAAGGAAGGAGCTGTGTTGCTGTCTTGGTTTTAGAGGTTTATTGAAGTTTTTTTCTCTCTGTCTATTCACTGACTATCTCCATCACATTTCAATTCCAGGATCCTGACTGCAACAAATTAGCTGCAATGCTTGCCAGTCACAAAGCATTTGATAGTCAGCTCCTTACCTACTCAAGTGGCACACTTAGTCCATGTTGATCTCTAAACATCTGCTCCTTCATTACTGGATTCTGATGAACATTTATTTTGAGTTTCTTAAGTCTTCATCTTTGTATGAAATCTTTTCCTGTCCCACCCTCCACAAACTATTTGAATTTCACAGATTTAAGACAGCATGTTTTGACCCATTACAATACAATTTACAATGAAGGGACAATTTTGCATCAAGGAGGAAAGAAGAAACCATAGTCAAGAATAGCCAGATTTTGAATGGCTTTTGTGCAGAATCCTTTACTGAAGTTTTTCAAATTTAATTTTCCTTTCTACATATAAAATGAGGTTTGGAAAACTACTCAGGGTAGCACTTTTCAAGTACTTCAATCCAATAGTTTCCCCTGTCTTTAGTGTTTCCTGATAATATCTTGTACATGGATTCAGGTTGGACTGGGTTTTCAGCAGCCTATTCTAATGCACTCTGTTCCTGCCCACACCTGAGGGGTGGGGTGGGGGGAGGGGGTTTTGAAAGCACAGTCTTTTAACCCTGGTGATTCAATGATTTTATAAACATGTGTTTTGCATTGGGCTACTTCATTTAGCATCTTAGTAAAATTTCAAATGTGTACAATATTTACCTTTCCTTTGTGAAAGTTTTTTTCCTCCATTTTAATCAGGATATTGTTTTCATCTCTCAGTAATTCAGTAGCATGAATTGTCTGAATAGAGGCTTCCCCTATTAATATTTTGTTGAGAGAAAACACCCAGTTAGTTGTAGGCTTATAGTAGCAAGTTAAACAACATCCAAGGGCAATTCCAAGTACTAGAGTGTAATTTCTTTACCAGTGTTTGAGCAGTCCTTATTTTTGTTGTGCTAATTAGAACATCACTAAATAATTTCTCATGTGCTTTATAAAGTTTTACATGATCAGATAGGACAGTCATGTTTATAATGAACAAAGCTTAATTTTCTCTTATCTTTCTTTCAAGGTAGGAAATAATAATAATAATTTCAAGGTAGGAAATAATAATAATAATTCTTTCAAGGTAGGAAAGTCTAAAACTTAACCTATCACATTCCTTCCACATGGAAGGAAAAGGAAAGTTTCCTTTCTTCCATTCTAAATTTTCTGAAAAGGCTTTCTTTACCTTTGAATGTGAATACAACCAGCAAGAAAAATTGCTATGGTTCTTATGAATAGGTTGAAGAACACCTCCTCTTCAGCTGTGTTTTGTGCAGATGAGATTCCACAGGGTATTGAAGCTACCTGGCAATCTTTGGTCCTTAAGGGGTACCATATAGGTCAGAAATTAGTTATAACTGGTTATGTTCTTGGGAAAAGACAACACATTGGGAGAAGTGGTTAAACTTTTCTTATCATTCTCTCAATAACTTTGTAATATGGTTTTACCAGTAATAACAATTTGATCAGTAAGATTTTTTTAACTGTTAAAGCTTTTCCTTATCTTCCCCCCCCCCCCCCCACCTCTTTTAACAAGGTAATATAAAGTACAGTCTGAGGGCTTATTTTCTTAATATTAAAATATTAACTTTTATGAATGATCCTAACAGTTATTTTTAATGTCCAATTAGGTTTCTGACAGCTGTAAGAGGCAGCTGGGCAGACTGGTAACAAGATAAAATTCTATCCATTTTGGGATATGAAGACTTTTTGGGGGGGTTTTTTTCTGCTTACTTTTTCTAAAAATGAGATCAAAACCATTGAGACAATGGAATGAGACTGCCAAAATAGCCTTTGAGTATTTAGATTGAGTTACGTTCCATGGTCCACATGTGACATCAGCCATCAGAAACTGCAAATGTCTTTGTAGCTTCACTCTGTTTCTGCCACAGAAAGATGGGTTGATACCTCAGACACAAGATCAAATCTTTTCAAGATGCAAAATCTTAATGTATTGTATAGATTAGTGCACCATAAGGAACAGGTTTAGCTGACTTTCTAGCATTAATATTATTTGTGTTTATTATTATTACGTATAATTTGGCTCAAATAAAATTTTACTGATTTCTTCATAAAGAAAATACTAGACACAGCAAAAACAAATGCCTCTGCATCTGGAAGCAAGATTTAATATTGCTCCCAAGTGTTGCAGGGATAATTCTTATAGCAGGAAGAGGAATATTCTTATAAAAAGAAATCAGATAGACTGTACATTTCTTACTGTAAAGTTTTATTTGGCTCATGTCCTGCCAAGAAAAAAAAAATCAAATCAAGAAAGAAGACAAAGAGAAGAAAAAATGCAGTGTCTTACTGATAATTGTTTTATTACATAATTAAGATTTAATAGCAGGCTAGGGAAGAAATAAAATTTTCATCAGGATAGACTGTGAGGGTAAAATACTCGTGTCTTTTGCTGATTTGTGTAGATATTTTAGTAAGCTTACAGTTTTTCACCTGGTTCCAAAATCCCTGGCCCAAAAATAGCTTGTACAACTCAAAAAATTATTTGCTTTATTCAAAAGATAAAAATATTTATAAGGGACTTACAAACAAAATACAGGAAAATATATAAAAGCTTGAAATATTCCATCAAATAGTTTTACAGACAGAATCTGTGGAGTATTTATTAGGTCTTTTTTTCACTTAGAGTATACAGATCTTTTTCCATAGATTAAATTTTCAAAGATTTTCATTACACATGCAAGTATAAATATTTACCTTTCTCATTGCCTTTCCTTTTTTCCTCCTTTATTTTTCTCATCTAAAAATTCTTTCAGAAAGACAAAATCAATATTTTAATTAAAATAAGCAAGAAGCATTATGTGTCATGCAGCTCATACACATCAAATCAGAAAAACTCCTCTTTGCCCAAGAGCCACATGCTAGAGGCAACCTCTAGAATAAAAGATACTGTAAAGACAACTTGCTGTCCTTTAAACTCTCTAAGGATAATTTTCATTGCTTTCAATTAAATGCTTAGCCCAAAGTATTTTCTACACTTTATATGAAAGAGAAATATTTTGAATCATAGCAGCTTTCAGTTGCACAGAATTAAACCAGACCTAAAGACAGTTTTGGAAATACCAACCCTTCAACAAGCAGGCTGATAAAAGCAAATATCTGTTAGGATTTAAAATTTTAAAAAATATTAATCATTAATTAAGTGAGGAGGAGAGAGAATAATTCCAAAGCATGATGGTTACCACATTATCTGGGAGTCCCAGCTGCAGTCCCAGCACCAATAAATAAGTCAGGATTTCTGAGCAGGTAGGACCAAGTTAAGAACAGAAAGTGACAGAACACAATGCAATTCCCTATGCATGAATTTCCTCAGGTGGTAGGAGGCACTCTTACAGCCCAAGAGAGGACAGCTGAATTCAGGGTACCAGCATACCAATGGTTGTTACAATAACCACAATACACAGAACAAAAGTCATATCATGATTTTGCCCCTTGAGGAAATCTATTCCCTTTGAGAGAAAATGCCGGAATAGTTAAAAAAAAAAAAAAAAAAAAAAAGAAGTCTTATTTATTCACACAAGCAGATAGCTTATATAGACAATTCACATACAAATTTTGTTTATATGTGTGTTTATATTTTGCATTTATATATAAATAATAAAATGAAATGTAGAAAAAAAAAGGATGAGAGAACAAGCAACAAGCAGTGAAAAACAAAGGATGAAAATGAAACAATTATGGGCAAAAGAGATTGTTTGGAATAGAGAACATAGATCTTTTCAGCATATTCAGCACTGGTTTCAATCTCCTGTACAGCATTTAGCTCCACAGAGTTGCATACAGCCCTAAATAGAAACATACCAAAAAAACCCAATATTTCTCTTCTTGGCAAAAGTGCCTCTTTAACAAGGCAAATTAAAGTCCCACCAAGGGTTGAGAAACAAATGCCTACAGGAAACATAGAGCTTGATTGAAAAAGCACAGAAAGAAAAGAATAGCTGTGCATGTTTTCACAAAGGACTTATTTAATTATATTTTCGATAAAAAGAAAAGGGAAGAGATCTGCAATATGCTCACCAATAACTAACAAAATTAATTCAAATACTAAACTATTATATATAAGTTTTTAATTGCTACTAGAAGGAAAAAGATGAGCTAGTCTACAGAAACTAGACACCTATCTACATGAACGTGCAGGAAAGGAGAAAGGAGCAGATCACTTAGCCACAATGCTTTCTGAATTGCTAGAAATTACTGGGTTTTAAACTGCATATGCAGAACAGACACATCATTATCCAAATCATGAACACTTACAACATTATTTCTTTCCCTGCCTTCTTTTAATTTTTATTTTCCTTTAATATTCTGCCAGACTCTGCAACTTACCATTGCAGATGTACATTTAACTCACATTGCAGAGTTTAATAAACACAGAACCTGCCAGATGAACACAGGAGTTTTTTCAGACACTCAAGTACTCACACTGTTTCAATTCAAACATGATGACTGTCATGTCTTGGCATCTTTTCCTCTGTTCTCTAGGTTGATTATATGTACAAAGGCATGGTAAGCTATGGAACCAGTGCTGGTAACTGAAACTGGTTGCAAGATCTGCTGACAGAAGAACACACTCATCAGCACAGTCTGGACCTCACTGCTCTGAACTGATGGCAATAGGCTGTGGGAGACAAGGCCAAGAGAATGAAATTATAGTAATTTTTCATAGCAAATCTTGTACAAGGGGCAGAACAGTTAGGTTTGCCCCTTCCTAAGCCTAATACCTAACATTTTGACTCTTTTGATTGGAATTATGCTCTGCCTCTTCTCATTTGCTCTAGCAAATCTCACAGTGAGAGACTGGACAAGGCTGCAAATATGTTGCTATTAATTACAATCAGGTTTTATTCATTCCTCCTAATGGCTTTTAAACAGTAGCCTTACCTACATAAATATAAACTGTTCCTAGACTATCTGCTGTAAATAGAAACACTTATTTTCTATCTTTTGATCAGCAATACATCAAAATATTCTGTATAGCTGCCTAAAAGCTCAAAGCTCTCCACATGCTTGTCTAGTCTGTGAGAGTTGCTGGCAAAAGTGAGTGTTTAGGATATAGTCCTGGTACCACAGTGCTAAGTGTATAACAAGCAGTGACAGAAAAACAGGCAGCTATCTAGACAGTCAAAAAGAGCAAGCTGTCAGAACCATGACAGAACTCCAGTGAAAATTAACTTAACTGACTGAAAGAAGGACTACATAGAAATGCATTGCTACACAATGATGAAGATCACACAAATTCACAAACTATTTTCATGCAAACCATTTTTTTCTGAAGTAAGAAAGCTATAAGTCTGAAACAGAATGCAAATTTTTCACCTGAAGGTGTCTGAAATTTGTTCCACATCATTAACTGTTTCAGCTCTCTGTGAACCAAATCCAAATGAAAAATGAAGTCCAAAAGCAACATGTGTTTTCGCAACAGGTTTCAAATATTTCCTCTCTTCTCTAGTATGCAAGAAAAAATTTTAAAATATTCTAAAATCCGAACTGTCAGAAAAAAAAGTCAGTGCAATAAATTAAGAGGTTTATTTTATTGCTCTGTGAAAGTATTTTCCTGTCCAATGTTGTATTATTTAATACATTGCAGAGAGGTTTTGAAACTTATTTATAATACAATGCACTAATAATAAACACAGAAAAAAATTTGTTGGGTTTAAAGCTGTTTCAAATTTGAAAAAAGTTGTTCAGTAAATTATAGTGTCTTCATCCTTTGGATATCTTCTCATGCCTATTTGAATAAAACTATAATTATCTACACGCATTCATCTTTTGTTCTTTTCTGGTTTTTTGTTTTCCTATTTGTTTAGTTTGTTTAGTGAGTTTTTCTTAACACAAAAATGCATATGAAAATAAGGAAGAAGTTTTAGAAAAAATATTGGTGATTCTTTACCAATACCCAAATTAGAATTCAAATAACATGCAGTCTTTGAGTTTAATAATCAGAGAAAATTGTTGATAGATCAAGTGAACATTTGTCCAAAAGAGACCAACATTTGTCATGTATGTGGTTTAACTCACAGAACTGTCTGTCAAACTATATTTCCAAGACAAGTTCTTCAAGCAAGCCAAAAACAAAAAAATCAGATTGTTTTTCCAGCAGCACTTTTGTACTAGCTACAATTCAAAGCAATGCTACAACACGCACAAGAAAGAAATATTTAAACAATAGTAAAGAACTTCATAAGAAAACTCAACCTTAATTTCATAGGAAAACTCAAACTTCCTCATACGTTACCAGAATACATTAGCTTGGACTCAGATTCTTTCCAGATGACAACCCACACTGGATGCCTCTCTCCTGCCAACATTTTGTGTAGAGGAAGACCTAAATGATCATCCTTTACCAAAAGAAAACTCTTGCTCAAAAATCATGTGCAGGTTGTGCCAATAAAATGGAGGATTCCCCACAGGTCAATTCCAAACAGGAGCTCTGGATAGTGTTTGACCAGAACTCCTAAAAACTGGGTCAAACACACTGGGAGACCAGCCCAATACCTTACACAGTAGGGAACAGGATCAGATGGTATGATTAAAGGCAATTGAGAAAAATGAGGGCACATCTGTTTCTGCAGGCAATGTTTAGATATGCAGAGACCCAAAGTGCACCTGCAGCCTTTGGCCATTTTGTCCCACAAAATTTGGAGATTCACATTGTGGTGCCAGACTAAAGTCTCTCTGAAATGTAACCCATACAGAACTGCTCTAAAACTTTGTGATCAAACACTTTTATTAAAAGGTTCTGTGTCATAAAACCCCCTCCAAAAATTTTTTAAATGCTAAGTATCAACACACAGAAATATATATGGGCATATATACATTCCATATATACATCAAATTATTTAGCCTTCAAAATGGTTGGGAGTTCAACTGCCTAGGTTATCCTCTTTCTGCAGTCTTTCTGCCTGTCTCTGTAAAATAAAAAGTAATGAAAAAATGTCTGTAAGGATACTGTGTGTTAAGCAATCACCTCAGCCTTAGCTTAAGAAGCAGTTTTGAACTCTTTTGCCAAGTTACCAGCAGAGGCTGAAATTTTTGCTAAAGTTTTTGGTTTCCTCAGTTAAAGCTGTATTTGGTGTCACATCCAGAGGCAGCTAGAGAGCCACTGCAGAACAGCCACATCACTCAAGAACTTGAGAACAGCCTGTCATGATTTTGTCAGTCCAGCACCACAACTAGTCAACAGCTAACTAGAACTAAAGATGTTAGTCTTGACATGGGAATCAGAGTCTCATATGTACATATTCCTTCCTCCCATCCCTGTCCCCAAAACACACATGCATAGAAGCAAGGTGATTGCTCTCTATACTGGAGGCAGATACCAATTTCTGATGCGCAAGATGCTGTTCCCCTATCAGCTGCTAGCAGAATGGGAAAATAACCCCAGAGAAACAGGAAATCAGTAGTGCAGAGGTACTGAGACTTAATGCCTTTCCTCCTTCAGTGGTAACATGATGCCCAAGAGACAGCTATAGCTAGCTGCTTGAGGAAAGCTTGTAATCACAAGATATTGCAGTCTAACAGGTATATTTGCGTGTCACTGTTGGACACAAAATAAAGAGCTTGACTCCAGTTCAGAGGCAGAAGAAGATCAGAAGACTTTATTTACAATTCGTTCAGCCTTTTTATAACATGTTATGTTAAAAAGGCATGTTATTGGTCCATAGGATTGACACCTCTCTCCATTGGTTCAGTGACAGAAACAACACCTGGGACAGAGATTGTTATGAGAAAAAAAATTTACTTAGAAATGTTATGGTTATTTACAGAAACTGTCCTTGAAAGAAAACTCTCCCAAGAAATCTTCCCAAGAGAAGAAAATCTGCCACTGACAGGCTGAAACCTTACAGACTCAGAAACATCAGGCCCACATTTACAAGCAGCTCTCAATTTCTTAAATTATTGTACTTCAACTGGGTAAAAATATGGCAAAAGTCTTTGCTGCTTTCACACACAAGAAAAGAAGGAACAAGAATTATGAATTTCAGGCTTACTGTAAGCTACCACAAGAGTCTTTGCAAACATGTGGAAAATGCCACCCAAACAACATTTTTTTTCCCCTGTGTTGTTTGCCCAACTGTGCAAGAAATTTATTCCTACTTTGAGTGTTATGACATGACACACAGGGAAACAGATTTCAGAGAGCAGAACAGATGGTTAGATAAAGAGCATGAACTATGGAAGAAAAAAGTCTGTTTAGGGCTGTAAAGGGCAACAGGTCTTCAGGGAGAAACAACAATAAAGAAGTAAAAAAGTTTTATTTAGCTTTTCTTTTTTTTTGGTAGTATGAAAGAACTTTAAAAAGCAAAATCAATTCTTAACACTAGGAAGAAATTCTACTAAAGAAGTGTTACCTTTGTGCTTAATGATGGCATTATTTGAGATAGTTCTTTGAATACAGAGAATCATGTTCTGTCAACATATGTAAGACTAGGGAATATAGAACTCTTAATGTCTGAAATACAAGGCAGATACCATGCAGTCTGTCTCTAAATTTCTCCAGGTATGGTGCATGAGAATTTCACCAATATAGATTGTTCACTACTCAGTGCTGGCCTTTTCATGCAAGAGACATGTAAATATTATTAAAAATAGCAGAACTTCAGAATTCTAATGAAGTGCATCCCCAGGTCTACATTCATGAAGACTTCATGTCTTATCATGCTGTGTCTTTGATCATACAAGTGCAAGAGTTAAAAAACGCACTAAATAAAAATCTCAGGCATCTTAAGAAATAGCCATGGTTAGATTTTTGGTGATGCTGTATGGAAACAAGAACACTGTCTAAGCCCTTTTTTCCATAACTTTGGTGTGATTTATTTCTATTTTTGTTCAATACAGTTCACACAGAGATGTACTAACCTAAACACTGTGAAAACCTCCAGCACTACATTAACACTATGAACCAATGGAAAAAGTATGGCTACCTATTGTCAAGCAAACATCTTATTTACCAAATAATACAAGTATGGTTATTCATAATAGTTTCCTCCAGAAAACCTATGTGAAATTTGCTAAACTGGGATGTCAGGGTGTTCTCTTCTCTTGAGAAGGGGATAAGAGGAAGAGGATGAGAAAATTCCTAGTCTGACTGGCACAGATCTTCACTACGTCAATATGCCATGCTAAGAGGCTTTCAAGTGAGATGGTTTTATCCCATTAAATATTTTAAAAGTCAATGCTACTACTGCATACAGATGTTCTAATATTTAATACTGATCTGCAATGAACTGTTAAGCTAAATGATAAAGCCATTAAAATAATTGCAAATTTTGATGCATTTAATATCATCAAAAGCAGAATAAACACACAATCTGGCTTCAAGAAGCTGAATTGGCTACAATGCAAAGCTGCAATCTCTAAGCAACCAGAAGAAACTAAACAGAGCTTAAAAATATGAGCTTTAAAAAATGCTGCAACACCTCAGAATGCCTTATGTTGGTGAAGGGTGTTGCATCCTGGGACATGTATCAAAAGAAAATATAACTTTCTTGCTTTCTTCAATAAATATTTGTTTAGCAATATACAATGCCTTCAAATGCCAAACAAAATAAAGTATGGAATTAAAATATGAACTTTGTCTGACTGCGATCAGGTGTAGATATATTCTGAAAAGTAGAAAACCAATTCCCTTGATTCTCTTTTCAAAAAGACCCCAAATCCACAACATGGAAGATCTTAGGAAAAGAAAAGAAAAATTTCTAGTATCTGGTCTAAAATGTCTTCAATAATTTTGCAATAGTCACAAATTTAGTTTAGTATTTTTTAACTAGATTTCCTGGAAGCCAGGAAATCTGGTATTTAGGGTTTAAAAAATTCATAATATGTTCTGATGTGGCAGAACTACAGGACTTGTAAATTCCCATCTTCCTCTGGGATCTGCTATATGTGAAACTAAGATTCTTGCAGTGATTCCATACATGCATATTTTTTAAATTCCATACATGCATATTTTTTACATCTGGTAAATGATAATAAGTCATTAATATCTCTTATTTGAATGTAGAATTCACTGTATATTTGTCCATTAAATTTCTCTTTCTTAATTATCTTTTATATTCTACATGATTTATGACTTGAGATACAGTCCTTTCGTTCAAGAGTTTTGTAAATTTTTATCACTTTCAAGTTTTTTTTAATAACAAATCAGCTTCATAACAACATATTGTTGCTTTTGATACCCAAATTTATTGAAGCAATAACAAAGACTGGAATATTTTATATTTCTTGAAGATTAGTAGCTAGACATGGCAATATATTTCCTTGGCAGTAAAAGTTTGTTAGCTACTGCTGGCTGTTAAATACATACACATGTCCACCACACACTTCTAATAATTATTAAAGTTTTATAAAAAATCTCCATGACTCTGTTGGGCTTTGGGAAGTTTGTGATCTGTGCAAATGTTAACTTTCTTAGAGAGTCTTCTTGGAACAGGTATTCCAGGGAAATAATTTGAATCACAGTAGGCAGTTTAAAAATTGCATTATCCCTGAGAGTCAGATCATAACTGATGCTCAGAATCTGAGGTGTCTCCCTCCCTGTGTTTTATTACAGAGTTCAACTGAAAAAAATTTTGGAATACACCATCTGAAATAAAATGTCTTGGAGGGGCTAATTGAATTTATTTCCATTATTCTAAGATGGAAGATTACCCGTGTGGAATCTCTCCTTTGGACATCTGCCATGGCACAGCTCTTTCAGAGCTCTTCTCTGCAGTAGCAATGGTACAAAACACACCCTGCAATTCCAGCAGAATACTAAATGACAATAGCAAACCTGGAGACAGAACAAGAGCTAATTAGACAAGAGAACACCCCAAGAGCTTTGAAGTTCAAAAGGTAACCAAAAGCAGGTTTACTTGATTAGCAGTTCCCTCTATTTTTAATCACAATATATCTCTTACAGAAAGATGTCTTAGAAATTACAGCCATAACTTTATACATAGATTTTTTGTAATTCAATCTATACTGAGCTACTAAATTGTATATGTTTTCAAATCAGGAATTTCTAATGTTTGTACCATTTTAAGATAAGATATTCTAAGAATTTAATAATACTAGTATAATTTTAAAATGTTAGTATGAAAAATACTAGAATGAAAAATATTAGCATGAAAAATATATGAGCTATAGATATATAGACTTACATCATTTTATAAATTTCAGAGGGGAGGAAATCTGCAAAATCTTTAGTCATGATGTAATTTAGAAGATTTACATGCTAATTCCTTGATCCTTAGCTCTTCTTAAGAGTTGAACTACAACATATGTTTAGCCAAGAGATATATTGTACGGTATTCTGCTGAGGTTTTACAACCAGATGGATTATGTTTTCTGGTTAAGCAGACACGGGATAAAAAGTCTTGTTTCTTGGGGCATCTGTTACAGACACAAAGCAGATGTAGGTTGATACAGGTTTGATTAATAGGCCTGATATATTGTTGCTTCAAGATCAGTCCATATACTTCAAGATGGCACAAGACCTTAGCATGAATTGAATATGCTCTGTCAGATTTCAATTCAAGATGAAACAGTATGTGTTTATTCGTTTTGCCTTTATGAAAAGCATGAATTTGAAGGCCACTATTTTATGGATGGAAGAGTAAGGAATGCCATTTAATTTAAAGTTTGTTTCAAGTGAAAGGAGCTCAGTGATAAAGAAATGAGATTTAATTTAACTAACTTTGTAAGACTGAGGAGATTTATGTATGTAAACAGCAGGCATAATCAACACTGTAAAACAAAGCTTTCAAAAGTTTTAGCCCCTGGAAAACTGTTATTTTGTTTAGTAGTATTCATATATGCTATGAAGTCACATGCAAATAAGGCATGTTTATAGCCAGTGTTAACACATGGTGTGCCACAGGGCTCCACCCCAGTACTTACCAGTACAGCCCAGAGGTCAGTGCTGTGTCTGATCCTGTTCAACCTCTTCCTTAGCGAGCTGGAGGAGGGGACAATGTGCATCCTCAGCAAGTTTGCAGAAGGTACAAAACTGGGAGGAATAGGGACTAATAGACCACAGGGTTGTCGCAGCCAGAGTGACCTGGAGAGGAAAAAGAAATGGGCTCACAGGAGCTTCATGAAGTCCAACAAGCTGAAGTGTAAAGTCCTGTCACCTGGGAGGAACAACCTCAGGCACCAGCACATGCTGCGACCACCTATCTGGAAAGCAGCTTTGTAGAAAGGGACCTAGGGACAGAAAGTTGAATATGAACCAATACTGTGTTGTTTCAGTAAATTTTACAACATTTAATGGTATATGTTGTCACCAGGATGGGAGAGGTGATCCTTCCTCGTTATTCAGTGCTGATGCAGGCAAACTTGGACTACTGTGTCCAATTCTTAGCTTTTCAGTACAAGAGAGACACGGACATTCTGCACACAGTCCAGTGAAGGGCCATAGAGATGAAGGAACTGGAGGATTGCTAGGTTGCAGCTGTAATGTTTTAGAAGGTGTCATAACTCATTCAAGACTCCCAAAGTGTCCTGTGATCCACAGCAGTGCATCCATCACTTCAGCAAATAGACACTGACATTGCAACAATCAAGTCCCATCATAGAACCCACAAGTAGTGACAGTGTACCTTACTACTCTTACTCTTTTTCTTTCTTTCTTTTCCCTTATACATTTTCTTGAGGGTTCTTTTTCAGCCTTTTATACTGTTGCATTTCCAACCAAAATGGGCACACATATAAAAATTTGCCAAATGTCTTATACTACCTTAATGATATAAAGTTTGCAAGTAGAAGTTTTGAGAATTTTGTTGTTTCTTTCACACTCCACCCAAATAAAACCACTTTCCCCAAAGCCCTCCAAGCAGACTAGACATAACACCTGACAACTTCAACTGTTCTCTGATTCTGTGAATACATTTGTAATGCTGTATGTCATCAGAAGTCATGAAAATAGCCACAATTTCATAACAACATTCTCAAATTTAAGAATTAATAGAACACCTAAATTCTTGTAAAATATAATAAATTTCCTAATAAATTGTATTTTATTAGCAGATTGTACATAATTTCAGACGACAATCTGCCATTTCCTTAACTCAGCTGTATATAATATAAAGCATTGACTTCTTCACCAAACATGAAAGGGACTGGAAAAGGACATGATAGCAAAAAAAAAAAAAAAAAAAGAATAGCATCTAAGTGTAAAAATAAACTTTAATCTTTTTCCAATATCTATTTTAAAATTAAATCAGCAATTCATTAAAGTGCTCCTAGTTCTGTACATACCAAAGATAGCATAAAGGATGCATTTTGTTAAAAATTCATGTGAGGTCATGGAAAGAAATGAGGTAATTAATTGAGATCTGCTAATTACAAAATGAATGATGCAAGCATCAGATCTACCCTATCCAGGACAAAAGAAAGTAATAAGTCTTCCCTGAACTGAAATTAAAATTATGGAGTCTCTTGAGAACTTGCCACAGGAGCAGAGTGAATAAAGTATCAACAGCATACATTGTGTGAGTCAGCAGCAGGAACAGTGTGGGGCAGGTCCAGATCAGCTCCAGTGCCCCTGTCCCTTCATGCATACAATGGACACTCTTGTTACAGGGTGTTTCCACAGCTGTGAAGGAGGAAACCATCCCCAACACCAGGACAGAAGGTAAATCTGAGTTTTGATTTGGAGTTGGTACAAGTGTAGACAAGCAGCTGCAGTTCACCCTGTTGTGACTGCTTTGTGACAGGGAAGTGGCACACACTTGTATGATACAAAGTGATGCACTAAACCAGGAAAAACCTAGATGCCTCCTATGAAACAAATAACCACTGCTGATTCACATGTCTCCTGGACACCAGAGGCATAGAAACACAAAGGTTTGTGGTGAGAATACAGAATGAAATTCTTTCTAAGGAGAATATAGAAAATATGAACACATTCCCTTTCTTAGATATTAATAGGCCCTGGTTCAAGGAAATAACAGCAAAACTGACACAATAATGATGGCTTCCCAAGGCTTTCTGGCCAAGGCTCCTTAAATATGACAATGACTAATTCTTCCAGCTATATAATTCTGTGACATGCCACCAGGGAAATAGCAGAGCTGTCCTATTGGTATTCTGAGCTTCAGTCCAGAAAAAAACTATCTACAGCATTTACTACTTGCATGCCTGCTGCCACAGAAGATGCTCTCGAGACATAGAGAATATGCATGTGCCTTGCCCTTTGGATACCCATAAATTCCCTTTGCCCCTTAAATATTAGGGAAAAGGATCAGTAGATTAATAATGTTGGAAACCTTTGGAAGAAACCAATAAATATTTTTAACCCAAACAGATACATTTTTGTCTTGTTGAATGAAAACAGTTCTTCAAAGAAAACATTGGTCTAAATCCACTCTAAATTCTCCCAAGATGATGATGATGATGATTATTACTATTATTGTAGGACTATTAATAAAACTGTGTCTCTCAAAATCTTATTTTTGTTCATGTTCTCATTTGAATCCATCATTTTCTTCTAAGGATGTGAACTGAGAATTAATCTATCAGAAACCATTTCCCCCAAATTACAAAAAATGGTAACAGGTGTTTTATGAAGTGTTTACAGTGTTACACATTTTTAATCCATAAATGCCATGCACCATGGGAGCACACTATAGACCCTTCCTTTCCTCTGTCCCGTAAAAAAAAAGAAACAGACAGCTTCTGTATCATTTTCCTTTCTCTATCCCTGATAAGTACAGATGGTAAAAGGCACAGAAAGGATAATAAACCCAGCTGATACAATACAAACCAGAAATGCAATCAGCACATTGAGTGTTTTGCAGTTGCTGTGATTAGCTTGTGTAGTACAGTATAAATTCCTTAGATGGCACTTGGAGTCCTTGTTCACGGTAGAATTTTTAAGTGGGACTTTTGTTCACACACCAGCTGTCTGGGAAAATCCTCCACACTACATAGGCCTCAGCCTTTCACCATGGGTTTGTGATGCAGCCAGAATAGTAAAGACTGAACTTTTTTTTTTTTCTTTCCCAGCAGTAAAATATACTATACAATAATGACAATTGACATTCAGCGACAGTATTTGTACACTACCTAACAAGACTGGTAATGCACCACCACCTCACAGAAATGCTTTCTTTAATTGCTGCCAGTCTGGCCTTCCTCTCTAGAGGTTGAAATCCTTTCGTGCTGACTGCCAGGGAAATAAAAAATACCCTAGACTGGAAGCAAGCATCTGAAAGTTCAGACTGGAAGAGTGGACCTGGGAACACTAGAGAACACAGCATAAGAGAAGTGACTGTGCTGAAGATTTAATGGAAAATATTTGTGTCAAGAAAGATGGTATAAAGTGAGCAGAGAGCACAAGAAATGGCCATTTCAGTATACATCTGTTCCAAAATCACCTGCAAAGCCACCCTGTTTAAAAGTTCTGGTCTAATTTTTTGTTGACTTAAGGCATAATTATGATTTCATTCAGAGTCAATAAAATACAATACAGGAACAGAGGCAAGTTAACAGGTGAATAAAACTATTAGTGTCTCTTGAACAACTTTGTGGCAGCAAAGATTTAATACATTTTTCTGACAATTAAGTTTTCTACTTCTGCCCAAATGTACTATCATCTTATGCATTTTCTCACACTGTTTGCCTGTTTCTCATCTTTTTGTTGAGACCATTTCTCAGTCAAATATGCAGGAGTTCAGGGCTGTTATTATGCCATCAGCTTCCTTAAAACACTCAGGCACAATACTAATTTTTGTTAAGCACTGAATAATGTACAATCCATGACAGACCAGCCATAAAAATACTGTATTATTAATTTTTGTGAGCAGTAAAACACATGAAGCATGGGCTTGGAACTAGATTATCTTTAAGGTCTCTTTCAATTCAAGCCATCCAATTATTATAAGAAGCTCATACTTTCATTGGCATCACCTCCTAAATTCTAGTAAAATGAAAGAAATTCAAATGCTTAAAATCCTTCTGGCTTTATTAATAGAGGTTTATGGTTCAAACCTAATTCTGATTTTCTTTACCTTGTTCTCTTTAGACTTTCAGCAGAAAGAATTTGGGTGTCCTTGAAGAAACATAATAAACAATGGGAAGCCAGGAAAAGAAAACATAGTATTTTACTGGTAAGTAAAAATAGTTATTTCACGGTGCAGTATTCTTCCTACCTAGTGCTAGAATGAAAGTGGTATATATTGTCTCTTTCAGTGCTTCTGACACTTTCTAGTTTTATGCCCTTTTCATAGACTGCTAGAATATTCATCTGTCTTAATTTTTCTTTCAAAGAAACTAGCTAAGAAACTTCTGTCATTTGAAAAGCAGTACATCACTTTCAATCTATAGCTAATACACTCTTTCAGCAGCATGCCAGTGAAGGATGGCTGACTCCAAGGAAGGCTTCATTTAACTTCATCCATTTTTCAGGGAAAATGTCTGGTGATTATATAAGCTGATATCAGCATTAATAGCCAGATAGATAAACACAGTTTTAGATGAGGTGATAATTTCTCAGTTTCCTCTTTGCAGTGGCTGATTAAGGTGGGATATTTGTGCTTCATATCTGCATTTTCTTACTTCTAAATGTTCTCTTACTTTTTTTTTCTTTTTACTCAGAAATATTCTGATTCATACTATGAGTCTAATGTTTTCTTTTTTTCCACTTATGTAAAGGTTAACAACTCATGGGAGGGAGAAAAAGGCCACTGAGAATTAGTAACACCCCTGAGTGGTTTTAATGTGCCTACTGTGGTTAGACTAATTCCTGGTTTGAGATGTCATTTAAACATTGAAAGGCAAGAGCTTACAGGTTTGCTGAAAAGTCAAAGCATACAATACCCCTTTGAATTTTTTAAAATTTCTCTTCAAATACAAGTCTATAAAACCCAACAATTCTGAAAACTTTTAGTTATTTAGTTTGACACATTAGAGTTTCTTCCTTGATAGCACTCTCTTGCTTTGGCTTACTGTAACACAACTGACTTTCCAACACTAGGGCAGAGGGTTCTCAGGACCTGATTTTCACACTGTTGTTCTGTTTTCCTGTGATGCCTTGGGAGGGCTGACCTGAAACAGAGACCGGACAGAGCTAAAGATAAAGTAGATATTTATTGAAAGGCCTCCAGGATCCACCTTGAGCAGGCCAGGAGACTGACCAGGGCTACACCTAGGGTCGACCAAGAATGGTCCAAAAATGGCTGACCAGTCATGAGATCTTACATTTTTATAAGTTTTGGTCTGTTTGCATATTGTGGTTTAGTTGTCCAATTACAGCTTCAGATTGTGAGGTCTCATTCTTCTTGTTTTTTCTCTTCAGCCCACTATTTTTTATGCTGTTGGGCTGAAAGTTGTCCTTGGTCCTCAACAAGAAAATGTTTTGTTTTGTCTACCTACACTGTGAAGAGATCTTACTAGCACATGATATGAGGCTCAGAACTACACCTGAGCAGGGCAGAATCTGAAAATAGGAAAGCTAAAGCTTAAGGCATCAGCTGTGCCTTGGTAACTTTAGATCTTCATGTTTTAAAGTAAACATTTCCAATCTAAATACAGAGGGCTAAATTCCTTGAAGAATTGACCATTAATTCCATGACTGAAGAGCTTCAGTGTTCCAACCAGGTAGTAAGCAATCTAAAAGTAGTGGTTGTCATTAAACTTTAAAAACGTCCAAACACAAATTATACAATAGTGGTGAGAAAAGCAAGACCTGATGACACAGTTTTTGATCTTTACTTTGAAGTTTTGATTGTAGCCCATTCCACCTTTTTTGTAGTCTGGCCAGCTATGAAAGGCTTCAAGGTGAGTATGTTGTACAACCACGTTAACTCTAGCAATTTTGAAGTGTAAAAACATTTCCATTGGAATTTTGATGTGAGCACAGGTGTCTTAGAAACTGCTGTGCAGAATTGTAGCAGGACACGCCGAGGAAGAAAGGAAAGAGCAGCCATTTTGAATATGAGATCCCACTTTTGACTTCTATTCTATACCTAAAGTTTCTTTTCCAGCAACAGAAGATATTTCAGAACTTAATTTAACAGCAGGTTAAACAAAATGGAATGCATATAGAAGCATTATTCCATGTAATTAAACAACAGTGCCAATAATTAGATTTCATTTTGATCCTAAGAAAATGATTACATTTGCCTAGGCAGAAAAATGCAGAGTTCATTTGGATCTTAATGTAGTATTCTGCAAGCATCATAAATCAAGGTAATATGAACTATTCAAACAATTCAATGTAATACAACTGAAAGGTGAAACTACTGTTGTTCTACATTTTGCAATTTCTCATCAATTAATCAGTTTTAATATTAAAGACAAATCAGAGCATTATGTCTATTAAAATAACTGTGAAAAGAAAAATGTTATAATAAGGATAAGACTGAATGCCTACTTAATACACACTGACACACTACAAAAGACAAACAGAGTAGACTGGAATTCTGTATGAAGTGGCATTCTCATCTGGGTTCTTATTACATATTATAAATTATAAGGAAGGCTTAACTACCCAAATGTCACATTCCCAAGCTTTGACTGTTTTTCTTGAAGGTATACTTTTTCTTCTCCCTTCCTAGAGAATTACCAACTTCTTGATTAATTACCAATAGCCTAAAAGCATAGTTTTAGTGCTAAGTGGTAAGGGTTTACATGCTTTTCTAACATTTAGCATGTTACATTCCTTCCAGCATGTAATTAACCTCCTCTTCAACTACCATTAGCAGCACCTGACTTCTTCAGACTGACACCAGGGCGCGATTTAGATAACTAAGTGTACCTTCCTGGAACTGCAGAGAAGCAGGTTCAGGGACAAATACCACAGTTTAGGTAGAACAAGAATAGATTTATAGAGGGGAAAAACCCAATAGCTGCAGACAGAAAGTATCAAGAATTTCAATAATTAAAGGCTGAACTTTTCTGTTCATTTATTTAGACAGAGGGAAATGAAAGGATGTTCAGCTGGACACGAAAGGCATGAAAGGCCATTTTAATCCTAATATATTTAATGATATGTGAACAATGCTGTGACTTTTGGAACACAAACTGAGCTGGGTTTGTTATAATTATGGGCAAGTTATGCAAATTGTTTACCCTAGCTGGTAACTGCAGCCTCTTTGAAGAGCTATGTACATTGCTTTCTATTTCATGTTAGTGAATACTAATTCTGAAGCTGTTCATGTGATTAATTTTTCAAACACTGCAGAGTATGCAGGAAAGTTACATTCCCATGACAACTCATGTTGCTGTTACCAAAAACAGCCAAAAGAGAGAAAAGCAAAGAAGAAAATAAACAGCACTTCAGTCTAAGGAACTCCCACCCCAAACTGTTTAATAGACAGGGTCTGCTGGGAAGTCAGAGTTCAGTGCAAGAAATTTTCATTGAGAAGCAGTTGTTAAAAAAGATATTCAAAAGTGCTGGATCTAGCAGTGGGACAGCAAACAGCTCAGTTATACAGTCCAACAAAAAGGAAGGAGAGGGAAGGGAGGGAGGAACAGGACTGGAGAGAAAAATATTTAAAGGAGCACAAGTCTGGAAGATATTTCACGTGAGATCACCTGAAGAAAAGGGAAAAAGACTCATGGATGGGAAATTAAAAGCCTCTGAAGAGGAAGAACTAAATCTTTGCTGTGAGGAGCAAAAAACAAGAGTTAGGAGTTCTTTGGGGGAAATGCTGAAACTCAAGCAGCTGAGGAAATAATTTATCTCTGCTAGCAAAAGCAGTGTAGAGGAAAAAGCACCTGAGACAAAGCGCTGCAGAGCAGACCACTACAGAAGAATATTTCTGCAGTAGGGACCTGCAAGAAGTTTTGAACAGCAGGGCAGCACAGAGCCACAACCCCTGTGGTGCTCCCCAACTTGGGGTTCCAAGTGAGGGACCTTCATGGGACCTTCATGGACCTATGGAGACTGGCAGCAATGAGCTGAGGTCCTCCCCATATCAACTTTCACAGCCTTCTCTCTCAAGCACTCTACAGCTGTCTACTTCAGCTGTTTTCTCTCCACTTTCTGGGACATGCCCGCGTCACTACACCTGATAATGAAGAGATGACTGTGAATTTGTTCTGCTACATCAATTCCACCTCCAAAATAAGAAAGAAATAGAAATATACAACTCAAGCCCATGAAAAGTAGCCTTGATCTAGTGTGACCAGTGCATCAAAGTAATTCCTGACGTCATCAAAAGAGATGTTTTGGCTACAGGAAGCATTACACATTGTGCAGAATAATAAGAAATAATTCACCTAGAAGGGGAATTACATTTCTGAAGTTGTGTAACAGCAAACATAAGAGGCACAGAGAATAGCTAAGGTTCAATGTCAGGTTTTCATGTCTTCTTTGGTGTCCAATGTTCCGCTACATTAGACTGATGTATTTGGATATTCTTTGTAACCATCATTCCAATTTATATTGACTTTAATCCAACTACTAAAAATAGAATAGCACATCAAATCAACTTACAAAACTGTTAATTAAAAGTCCCATCAAAGAGAGATTTAAAAAAGTCAAATGTTGTGCTTCTCCATTGCAAAATATATACAGCATCAATGTGAATTTTGTTTATGTAATGGATGAACAAATAAACATACTCTCCAACAATGAAAATTAAAGTTAAGATTTTCACAGTATTTTTCTCTGTGAACATTTACACCATGAACATTTTGGTGTGAGGCTAAGACTTTTCCCAACTCAGTAGAACATCTAGCAGCTATACTAATATGCAAGGGCATTCCCAGACATGCTATATCAAATAGCTGAAAACTATCATTTTTTTACAGAGCACTTTTCTGATATAGTCAAGATCCCAAATGTGGGAGAAAATCTTGATGATACAGAGCTTCACTGAGTAGCAGGTTGAAACTCCAGATAGCACAGGATATTGGTAAAGCTACATGGCTGCATGCAGTTTTATGTTTGCACAGTAGCAGAGGTGAGGAAGTAAAACACAATTGTGTGTAACTGCAAAAAAATTTCTCTAAGCTGAGAGTGTTAAAAGCCAGTAAGGATATCTCATCTTTGAAGTACATAAGGAATACAAAGCTTTCCAGAAATTTCTCTTTTCCTTATTCTCTCCTTTCCTTTTGCAGTTCATAGGATTTTTTTCCTTACAAGTGATCCAGAACTATGGAAGTTGAAAGATTCTACAATTCTACAATCTACACAAAATAATAGGTATTTATAATTGATAGGTTTCATTTACCATAGTTATTGCCAACTCAACTTTGTGATGTACAATTTAGGTTAATAATAACACAAGAAAAGTGGCATTTCCCATTGTGGCATCATTAAAACTGAAATTCTCAGGGGCCAGAATGTGTTCAGGATCAAGGTATGCTTGGTCCTGTTATGAATCAGTAAAACAAAGCACAGACAATAATAAATCAGCGTGGTATGGCCATAACCAGATCACAGATAATAAACCTGGTAATTATGAACTACAAAGTGTAAAAAAACCAAATCATCTCTCCACTTATAAGAAAACACAGTTCCATCAAAGTTAATATCCTACTATGATACAAATTGCTTTTTAAAGTCACTGCTACAATAGAATTCTGCCAGTATTGAGCTGATTGAAGTCTAACAACTCTAGTTGCTCTCTCCAATTGAAAAATAGTTCATTAGAAAATTATTTTCATATTAATTGCTTTTCTGTTTCTTTAGAGAAATATATCTTTTTTATTCTCTGAAATTACTTTAACCACTAGCACCTCTGACTATCAGAGGTTAATTAATTTCCAAACAAACCCTTACACTGTAGGACCTAAGATGCAAAGGAAGAAGAATGTGTTACTGGGCGTAAAGTGGTGCCCCAATGCAAATTGTCTTCCTTCTCTTCATGCCTTTATTAGCAGTCTCAACTACACAGACAGAGTTCTAGCCCATAACTTTAACATCAGTTTGCAACTAATCCTCTCTCCCTCACTCCTTTTCTTCACAATCACAGAAGAAAATTATATTCTCTGACAGTTTAGTCACAGTCCTATTACTCCTTTGTACTGCTTTTACTAAAATTTTTAGCAAACTCTTTTATGGGGAGTGGAGGGAAACAAGTTTTATTCTACAGCAATCCAATAAGTAAACTCAAATTGTTACACTTTGGGATGAAAGAAAATTTCCTCAGGCACCCTAGGAAGCCATACAAAGAATTAGTGTCTTAAAAGCTTTACTGCAGGAGTAATTTTTTACAAATAGCGGCATTAAATGATGGCATTTTTCCTTTTTGTTTACCCACCTGAAACCTCAGAGAAGACTGCTGCCCAAGTATCAACAACAACTTTCTTCAAAATTAATATAATCTTTAATCTGTCTTAATGAAAGCTGATCAATAAGCAGTTGGCATACATTCAAAAATTTGAGTTGCTTCATTCAATATTGGTCAGAATGACTCATGTTAGTGAGAACTGCCCTTTTCACATTTATCTACAAAACAATAAAAGATTGCAGGAAGAAAATCATGTGACATTTTATACCCATCATCTGAAAGGTACTAATAACCTTTGGGGCTGTTCTGTAACCAGGGTTCATCAATCCTAATCAGCTTCAGCTCTAAGCTCCCCTAAGGTTTGAACTGACAAGAGCAAGGGAAGGTTGGTTCAGCAAGAAAGCTCTTGCAGGCAAAATGTCCGTATTTAAAATCAGCACTACACTGACATGCTATAGTCTGTCATACAGACAGTGACATATTTGCAAAGAGACACCCAGGTTTGGCTCATCTCAGAGGCACCTTGTTGCAGGAAGGGAGGTGAAGAGAGAGATCCTACTTCCTACTAATGTAAAGTGTGAAACTACTATGCAAAATGTCCTAAAATGGGCAACAGAGAGCTAGATGACAGCAGTACTTGGGTGCATCTCACAAAAAGTAGAAGCATTAGGCCACTTCTGCCTGGGAGCTCTGGCAGCCTTTATTTATGTGTATCCCTATTTGACTTGAGGCAAAATGTTTCTGCACAACTTCTGATGTCAAAACAGCATAGTTAGGGTCATGATTGTAAAAGGTCACACAATAGATTTTGAAATATGCATAGCATTCAACACTAGCAGAATTAAAAAGTGTCCAGTTCCAGAGATATTTTCAACTCTACATCCAGAGGAAAAATGACAACAAAGAGAGTGAATAATGCTGGGTAGTTTGCAGGATTTTTTGCAGGACTGGAAATATAAAGAGAAAGAAAACATGATGCAAAGATTTTTAAGAACTTCAATATCTTGTAACTTTTGAAGATCATAGTTTATTGAAATGATTTCTAATTATTTTTATATTATACAACATTAAAACCTAAACCTCAAACTGGAAATAAGCTTTTATCAAAATCCATAGTAATAAATTGCCTAACACTACACATTCTCTGTACAGATAGTGCAGGGCAGAAAGTGAAAGGTAGAAATGTTCTCCATTTTTTTTTTTTATTTTCTTGTCTGAAGCTGTATAGATTCTAGTCTCTGTCATGCTTTCATGACATCATGACTGTTCATTTGCAGAGAATTGTGCTAATGCTCAAATTACTACTCTACTAATGGAAAATCGGACTCCTCTTTATCACTAACTACTTGAAAGAAAAAAAGTCATGCTCACTTTACTTAAGGATGGCAATCTAAAAAGATTACAAGGTGATAACAACTTCTTGGCAGTCATAAAACATGAAAGATCTTTACAAATTGGCTTTTAGTTAACACTGGCCTTTGGAGCATACTGTGCCTAGTGTTAATCTCACTTAAAAGTGTAACTGAGAGACTATTTTTTTAAAAATAAGTATTTATCCAGTGAAATACCTCCTTAGTTTTTTTGGGTTTTGGGGTTTTTTGGTGGTTTTTTTGGTTTTTTGTTTTGGTTTTGGTTTTTATTTTAATTGATTGTTTCTTTGGTTTTTTTTTTCCTGGACACAAATGACAGTCTGCTCTGATTCTTTATCACTTCAAAGTGTCTGGCCAGCTTTTACTCTGACATTTCTTTTAGACCCATTTTCTGCCTGTGTTCTAGTGCAAATAGTATTCCAAACAAACTGATGCCATAAGCACATACATCACACACATTTGGCTGGTTGATTGTGCACAAGTTTACATGCACTTCAGCATATGCATATAAATGTGCTTCTCTTTCCATGTATGTGTGCAGAAGTGTAAATATCTCTGTACATAAACACAATTCAAAGGTACTCTCAGAGAGCAGACTTCTGCTGGATTAGGCTACACATAAAACAGCTCCACATAGCAGAAGTCCTCATACCTGCCTAACCTTCAAGTATTCAGGGAAATTACTGAGCCTGAAACCATTTCCAAAGATGATATATTCAGTGTATTGCAGACATATTTGGCAATGGCTGAGCCACTGGAAAAGGAGCTGCTCTTGGCTTTGAAAATCAAAACATGAAACACTCACATTCATGTTTTAGCAATTTAACCTAGCATGGAGTAATTTCTATTTCCATGTGTCTAGCAAACCCATTTGACATTCAGAAGAGTGTTATACTAGAGCCGTACAGTCAAAGTGTTTGTTCTGCCCTCAGGGGCACCAGCATCAGGGCCCTTACACAGAACAGCAGTTCTCCAGCCAGCACAGCTGAGCAGGCCCTCATCCTCTGGACTGCCAGGGAAACCTTGATGGTTGACCCCTGTACAACACACAACACTGATTGCCTCTCTCTGCCCATTAGCACATTTAGCAATGCCTGAAAACAGAGGGCATGCTATATTACAGCTTCATTTCTTCCAAAATTTTATATTTTTATTAGCTGTTCCATGATTTATCTTGAAAAGCAAGCATCAAATATATATGTTGACAAACCTTCTGGTCCTTACAACAGTCTCTAATGATCACTGTATAATTTATCTAATGCATGTTTATAACATACAAAGATGATGGTAAAATAAATCTGTATCATATTTAGTAAAAACCTGGGTAAAAGCTATTTTGTAAAATTACAAAATCGTACAAAAATTTTGCTTAAGTAAACTTTCAAAAATAAGATAATTTAAATTTCTTGGGGAACAAAGAATCCTACAAACAACACTTTTTTTTACATTTACTTTTTGTGATGATCATAAGTTGGGATTGTGAGGAAATTATTGAAGTTCTATTACTGTGTTTTAATATCACTTCAAAGGAACATAAAATCTTCAAGAACAAGGAAAAAAAGAAAAAGACGACAAAGAGATGACATTAGCAAAGAGCTTCCCACAGTAAATGCCAAGTCATAACAAGTTGTCCATGCAACAAAGAAACTAGGGCAACATCTGTGTAGGAGGTAGGAGGCAGTAACTCTGGTCCTTACTAGCTGCATGCTCCAGCACAAATGGCAAGGGCTTACGCTCACCTTCAGCTGGTGCACTCAGTTCTAAACAAAAAATTATGTGCCAATTTGGCCCTGTCAAATACCTGACCACAAAAAAAATGTAATGATACCTCAATTTTCCTGTTACATTTTATCTTTGTTCTGTCTGATCTGTTGGGTTAACATTATTTTGAAATCATTCAGTCTGCCTATCTTCATGAAAAAATTCACAGCAGGAAAAGAATAAAAATGTTGAGATACACACATTTTTAATTTACTAAGCACAGGAATTCTTAATTAATTTTAAAATCCAGTAGAAATTCTCCCTTCTTTTTTATCTGAATGAATAGTTAGAAAATTTTATTTAGCTCATAGGCAATTGTAAGCCTTTGGTAATCATTTTATATCATAAGCACTAAGAATCCCAGTATTCTTAAATATAATTAAACAGAACCCTGACAATGACTTTAAATAAAACATGTTATTTACTGTTGTTTTGAAAGCTGTTAATTTTCTTAAAATAATGCCACATGTTTATAGTCAGAAACACATATTAGAATGTTTTATGCTAAAAAATATGTAGATTACGCAAAGCAATAATCATAACTGATTTGGCAATTAGCAACAATGCTGTTAATTATATGACATCATATTTGTGAATCTTCGCTTCACTACTACAAAGATTGATTGAGCCGATTTCCCACCCTGATTTGATACTTTCCTTCATATTCACAATGGACATTATCTTAACCCCATAAAGACTATTAGGATAGATTTAAAAGATAGAAACAGTACTTTCACCAGAGACTTCATGTGAATTATTGGTTCCTATAATTAAGCTGTGTACCAACATTGTCAGTTATTAGGGGGAAAATGATTCCCACTTCATATATGAAAGCAAGGTTGATTGGTGTTAATTAGATCTATACAAATTTGCATTTTGATTGGGGTTTTTGAATCAGCAATGCATAGTCTTTTCATTCATTGATCCAACTCAGAAATCACTGTCACTGTGAAAGAATCCATGTTTTGCTTTTGTGGATACCTTGTAGCAATGCTTCCTTATCCTTTAGAGGCCAAAGCGGTCATAAAACTCACAAGAGGGTTTGTGGAAAACAAGCTCTTAGGAAAATCGGTTTGCAATATTGGTTATGAAATCCGCAAATATTTTTCAGACATTTCAGAAGTTACTGAAACAAAAATGAGTAGAGGCGGAGCAACACAATTCACAGACATCTTAACAGTGTGTGACTGAGGCATGAGTCCTTTTCGCACCATATAGCATACTAAACCTCTTGTCTTTGGACCATCTGCATCCACATTCAGGCACTTCTGTTGGTTTAATTTTTCCAGAAGAGCAAACAACTATGCCAAACATAAGTTCTCAGACAGGCACGGGCAAAGACAATTTTGGAGGCCAAGAGCTATTATGTAAATATTGATTCATTGTTCCATAGTAACTTAGGTATTTACAGGTGGAGAATAAGGCCTGTCTTCAGTCTAAAAGCATGGTTAATATTTTTGTATATTTGCAATGCTAAGATAATTATCTTTCACCTTAACCTCTGGAGGAAAGCCTGACTTACAACAACTTTCATCAGTCCAAACATTTTTTAAAACATTGGTAGTTTTAGAGAATATAAGGTAACTGTTTAACAATTTCTATGCAGGAAGTAATTCATAGCTTATCTCAAACAACATTACACTGAAATGAAAAATTTCCACATAAGTGTTTTTGTTCTAGAAAAGTGGATCAAAATAATTACTAGTCCAATGTAACCTGCACCAGCAGAAAAACATATCGCATACAGAAACCACTCTTGCAAGGATTTTGTTGATAGCAACTTGTAATTTCCAAGATTACCCACTTTCTTTTGGTTTTTCACCCCTCCATCTATCCCATCAGCTTCCCTTTCTCACAGATTACTCTCGATTTCTTTCCCCTCCTATGTGGCACCTCTAGCTTTGCTGGATCCGAGATATTTAATTTTAAAGTGGTTTCACTTTTAAAGATCAGGCAGCCTCTCTTATGCTCTCCCAGTAATACCAGCTTTAACATTCTATTACTGGGATGCTCTCAAAAGCTTGTCTCAGCCTTACGGCATCCTCCCAATAACCAAGAACATTTTTGAAAACTGATGTCCCAGGCTAACACTTCCTCCTCCCTCTGCCAAAATGAAACCGTATTCTGCTGTGATGTGTGCAAAAATCCACTGTTGTTTATGAAGGTAGCTGGGGTAAGTTCATTTTCATTTAGATATATGAATAATGCTTCTCATTGGTTTGTCTTGATGCATATGGATTCTTATGTAATTTTGTTGTCTTGATGTTCCACTCATCCTCTCACAATATCCATTTCACTCAGTTACTGCAACTTATTTAAAATTAAATATAAGTTCATTGAAGTGGAAGTTTTGGCTAGGACTACAACTTTATTTAAGTTTTTAGCTATCACTGCAAAAGAAGGAAGGAAAAAGCATGTCATCTGACATGAGATCTGTTTTGTTTTCGTGCAAGAAACATTGTTAAACTGATCACGAAATTCTGAATGATTCTTGTGTTTTGATCTCAATGGTATGAGTCATCTGTTTGTTCTCTTTTCTGTGCTTATCTTTGATGACCTACCTTGGTCACCCTGTATCCAAAAGCAGTAATTCACTCCTGTGGTGAATCACCACCCAGGATTTAGATGTTTCCAATGAGTCATACTTAACCTTATAGAAAATACAACTCTTAGGCTACATAAATTGTACACTGCAAATATAGCGGGTTTAGATGTCCATGTCTGGAAAACAAAATTATATATTTCAGTGACAGAAGTGAAATAAAATTTTGAACAGTTGTCCCTACTTAAACCCTGTATAAGTAAATCCTTTTTTCTTTTTTTAATTCAGTTTAAAAAAATTGGTTAAAGTGTGCATGAAATATAGCACCCATATAATTTCTGTTCCATTGGTGCAATCATAGGCTTAGCAACCTCAATAGCAAATAGTTCTAACATCATACTATCCATCTGCAAAGACTGATAATATTAAAAACCCCCACTCATTAAACAACTGGATTCATATCCAGGAATCCATAATGAACTCAGGACCTACATTCCAGAAATTAGGCACACTCCAATCCAGTTCAGGAGAACTTATTATACTGTATGTCCTTTCAACTGCTCTTCTTTGCACCTTATTATCCAATGCAAAATATGTTCTGTTATAGGAATTCCCTGTGAGAAAAAAATATTTGTAATCAGATCCTATCAATTCCCATGTGAAGAGTATACCTGTAGATAATGAGAAAGTAGGCTAGGCTTTTTGGTTGGTTGGTTGGTTGGTTGGTTGGTTGGTTGGTTGGTTGGTTGGTTGGTTGGTTGGTTGGTTGGTGTTTGGGTTTTTTATTTCCAGTCTTAATTAGAAAAAAGAATTAGTTCTTCAGAACAATGAATGTCAAAGAGATTGAAATGGGCAAATAGAAGTAAATAAGGCAACAGGGTTTGCAGGCACTATGATATTAAAATAATTTGCTAATGGCAAAGGGTATAGTGGGGGTGCTGTTAAACCAAAGTTTTACCCCTGTAGAGCCAATTCAGACTCTAGTCTTGATTTGTTAGCAAGAATATTCTGTCTGCTCTAAATGACTCCTAAATATGCCATAACTGGGTTCCTAATGAACCTACTTTCTCCATTGGTGAACAGTGAGACTCTGCCTCTGTTCTCACTCATTGCTATTGAGACTGGAAAAACTATCGAAAATTGCTTAATTTTCTGGAAGAAATAATGTAATAAGACACAGAGCAACAGCGTATCTTACCTGCACCATCTGTGAGGACCAAGTAAGTTTCAGTTTTTTTAGTTATAGTAAATTTCAAACTACATTAACAAATGTAATGAAAGAATTTTTTTATTACAGTGACGTGTAAAAAGCTTAATATACAGATTTCTTCACTTTAATCTTTGCAGAGATGTGAAGAGAGGCTATTGACTTTTTTTGCACAAATTACTAGATATCTGAATTAAGAAAGATCAAATTAGTAAGGCTTTAAAATATTTAAATGTTTTCAGATCTAAATATTGAGTATCTATCTTTGTTACATTAGATGTTGTTAACACCAGAAATTATACATTTTCTTGTTAAGACACTGACACTGAAATATTTATCTTGGTATTTCACCTATGTGTTCAGCCTCATATTTTAAGCTGAAGGAAACAATGCATTTATACAATATAAGTCTTGCATATACAAAATATAAAAATTGGTAGAGCTTTCAGGTGTCTCTGATGCAAAATACTTCTGACACATACACCCTACAGGAACACATCGTTGCTGTTACTGTTTGGACTTTAAAATGTACCTGGACAGAACAGCAAGACAATGTCCTACTCAAAGCTAAAGATCACGTATGTCAGAACATGCATAGTTTTTGTCAGTACACAATATAATCTTTTATAATACTGTAATACTTCAAATACCAATTAGAATATAATCAGCTCAAGATTGCTAATGCTCACATTCCAAAACACTAAGTCAACTCTTGAGCTGCATGCTGTGTATTCTATCATAAATAGGAAGAAAAAACCTGGAAAATTGAGTTGCCTTGGACACTGATACAACAGCTTTTTGAAATAGTCCTGTAACAACAATCATATTTCCAGTTGGAGTTCTACAGAAAGGAAAACAAATATTTTCTCCTAAAGAATACTGAACTTTATCTTCACCCACAGACAGTATATTAATCCTACATAGTTATCCATATAATAGTGATTTTTATGTTAAATAAATTGAAAGCACATGTATTTACAGATCAAAAGGATACATACAACAGTATTTTTATAGAAACTTTACCTAGCATAATTCTTTAACATACCTGATTTCTTTCCTAAGTGGGCTATGGTTGTGGAGTGTTATTCTCTCCTATTACATAATTGCAGCTGAAAAAGAGACACTAAACCATTTACCAGCGGCCACACTTGGGCTGTGAACTAAATGCGGATCTCCCAAGTAATGTGTTAATGCTCTAAGTGCTTAGACAACTATTCTTAATCTGTGGAGTGTGAAACATCAGCCCTTGACATCATGAAAATATTTTTCAAAAAATAAATAGAACAAAAGTGAGAATTGTGACTGTGCTGACTGCTAGTTAGGCTGTGCTCACAGAGGGGAAAGCTAACTTTGAAAGTATCTTCAATTGCTTCCTCTGTTAAACCTCCGAAAAAAAAAAAAAAAGCAGAGGTTAGTTGGTAAATTCCCATGAAATGTTATAACATTCCTGATTATACTCCTGCTTGGCCTCCATATTTTCTCTTCATTTCCAAGAGTTAACAAGAGTTATGACCATATTCCACTTTCATGTGGTATATGATGTCACCAAGCACAATATAATGATTCACTACACTCCTTCCCTCTATACATTCATGCTTCTGGAAGGCAAACCTGGGTCTCTACAATGATTTTCTTTTAATATCTCAATTAAGAGGGTAAAAAGGAACTCAGAGGCAAAAGTCTTCCCAACATCTTTCATTTTTAAGATACTTCTAGGACCAAACAGGAGATAGGCAAAAGCAAATTCAACAAAAAATTCTCCACAAAAGTGTTCTGCCTTTGTTAGACTAGGCAAGAAAATGAAACTTTAAAAAATAAGCAAGCAAAAAAAAAAAAAAAAAGAAACCAAAAAAACCCCAAACTTATAGGTAGAGAAAATAAGAGGAAGCTAAATAGAAAATGTCACACAGCATTTCAAGCATACTCAATTTTTTTACATACCAAGAACATGCTGAATTTAAAATTAAATTTATTTTTAATTTCAATTAAAAGATGAAAAATAACATTTTAATATGTTATCTATCTTACCATTTCAGATTATTACAGTAGCAATTTATTTTATTTCAACATAATACAGCCTCATCCTGTCTGAGAGCTGCTTTCAGACATGCTTTGAACCATGATAGCTAGATCTCAAAATGCTGGAGCTGAAAATCATCTTTCTTTTGCACCATGTAAGCCTCCTTATTGAGCTGACATAGAATTCCCTGACTAGTCTAATATTGTTTCATATATTTCAAGCAAAAGTTCCATCCACTTTGAAAGAGGGCTTAGGTGAGAGTTTTGTGTACTACCTTCCACTGGGTCACATAAATACATCCTAACAGTGACGGGGACATAGTCTAACCAACACATGACACCTGTAGCTGAGTGTTTGGTTCGTGCACTGAGGTCTTCCAAGGGCACCACTAAGAAAACTGAATATCCTTTAAAAAGGAAACACAATTTACTTTATATTTCAAATGAATGGATTTTAATGTTTACTTCTAGCAGAAAAACCTTCAGTCTGTGAGTTTTACTGCCTGGAAATGTACCTCACATTAGGTATTGACATGCTGCTGCTACTTATAAATCCCTTTATGTTCCAAGTACCTATTGTTCCCATAAGGCCATAGTTCACAGTAACGTGTTTTTGTTTCCCGGTATTTCAAGTGCTTGTAAGGAAACAATTGTTCAAGCAGTTGTAGACCTTTCCAACTAGACCTTAACCCCCATTCTGGCTGACTAAAATACATTTACTGTTCTCTGCATGTATCATTTTTGTGTAGATGGATCTCAACACATGGCTTAAAGTACTGTGAGCTGAAGCAATGAATTCCAATGGCAGGACTTAAAACAATCAGAGCCAACTTTAACCCTATGATTTTCCCTATGATTTAGTGAACTCCACTAATGTTAATAAGCTCCGCAGGCAAATAAAAGATGGTTTTGTGCATACTGTTTCTCATTTGATTAGTGTGATATAATACTGAAAATGTTGTACAGAAAGCTACACGATTTTGCTTTTCTGAGTTTACAGGAATTTTAATGTTCACAAATAGTATTGAAACAAAACTACTAGAATATCTGTCTTACTATAAAAGATACACAAAGATTTTTATTTTCTTGCCTACTAATATATTTATGTCTTTCATCCCAAGGTTGAGGGAGCAAAACTGCTGAGCTACCATAACTTCTGAGTTTGTTTCTTGTCAAACCTGTCTATACAAGATCCAACTAAAACAAGCCATGGTTTTGTTAAGATGTGTACAAATACCCTCTATGACCTTGATAAACTCCACCAACTTTTTTCATAACAACAGATTTGGCTTCAGTCAGGAACAGCTGAATACTGCCAGTTCTCATCCCTGGAAACAGTTTTCTGGAAAGATTTCTCTGGAATATCAACACCTCAGACTGAAATTCCTCATTCAACACTGGTTCTCAACTCTCACATGTCTGTAATACAAACAGCAAAAAGGAAGCTAAATAGGCTATGTCCATTGCACTGCTGGTCCTCTACTTGACATCAACTTCTCATCACATTGGAGCACTTAATGGGCAGCACCCTGTAGGATACTAGCAGGCTAACAAACAGAGATCACCTGAGTACCAGGTTTCCTGTAGGCTGAGTGGATGCTACTTCTATGGCAGATTACTCAGAATGTGCACTTCACTCCAGTAACATAAACGTTCTTTATCTGCATGATTTTTCAATTTTAGACTTTGACTGCCTATTTCTTTCTTTTTATCATGAATTTTGCAACATACAAAAGCAAAAAAAAAAAAGGACTTTAAAGGATTCAAGACTCATCATAATAACATTATCTCTACAAAAGAAATTTGCAAAATTTATTTTTATTGTAACAAGAATACCACAAGTAAATGAGTGTTTCCAGACTCTGAGATAGAATTAACTGGATTTCTATTTTGCTACTTCTGTTGTTAAACTCAAGTAGTTGTAACCTATAAACATTCCAAAATAATGCTCATGAGCATAGATGGCACATGATCTGCACAGGTAGTATTCAAACATGACATGAACAGAACTAAATTTTAGTCTGTCGTTAGAAAATAAGTTATAGTTTGAACTCAGATTTTAATGAATAATATTTATATACTTGTTCAACCTGGCACCTGTTCTACCTTCAATTACAGTAGGAAAACATTCAAAGATCTAATTGTGTCAAATATTATATTAGAAATCAATATGTTTTCCAAAAATGTGTATTACAAAATACCTCTTGATTAACTACACAGTAATATTTTTTATATATATGTATTTACGGCACTATTACACAGTGTGACATATTGTCCCACAGCATCTGAGTTGCAGTTAATAGCATACTGAAATCTCAGATTCCCATGGTGATACAGATCCATACATTAAAATATCACTTACTCCTACTTGCCAATAGCCGAACCATCCATTCTGCATTTCCAGTACCAGGACTTGCTTTTATTGTGACATTCAAATATTAAGGCAGAGAACTGCACTTTCCCCAGAGTTCCTGACTACCTGTAATTTCTTCAGCATTTGGAGGGCTTCTGGAAAGGCTCTGGCTGTGGAACATTGCCTCTTTTCCCTGTGCAGTTTTTTGTAGGAGAGCAGCATCCACAAAATCCAGCACATTGAGATCTGCAAGCTACTATTAGAAATGTATTTTGATTTGGAAACACAAGAAAAAATCCTAAGCTAAGAAGTCTCTTTTCTAAATTTCTCCCTTCTCTAGAAAAGGTGAAACATTGCCTGACAAATTTCCATTGCCCCCTGTCGGAGACTGAAATGTTAGTGTCTAACCACTCACAATGGACCATTTGCAAAAGCAGCAGGTGCTCTTCTGAGACAAGGTTTGCAAAGACCTGCCCACATGCAAGGAGGGTAAGCACCCACTACTGGAGGCTGCAGCTGGGTTTGAGCCAGATAAAGGAGAAGGTCGATAAGATGCAGACCCTGTAAGGTGGAATAGTGCTTTTTGTCATGTAAGTGTCCTGTTGGAGTACAAATCCCCCTGGGCCAAATCCATATAGGCCCAGGAGTGCCCAAGAAATGTGAGCATTGAATGAGAACCTTCAGAAAAACTAAAATATATAAATCCACACAGACACGAGGTAGAAACACAAGTTTAGTTGTAGAGACTGAAGTAGCTAGTAAAAAGGAGACCTAATGCCTAGTTTATAGTCCAGTAACATCGCCTTTTGTGAGGTTAGTTAAATTCTAGTCATAACAAAAATAATGTAGCCTTGCTGAAAATTCCTAGATGGAACAGACAGAAATATATAAGTAGAAGTGTAAAAATTTGTGTTTGCCTTCACACACCCATCTTAACTTGGGATTGGCCCAGCAAGATTATAGAAAATTCATGTACGTACCTAATTGGCTAAGAATAGAATAAAAATGTACTACTCTGAGAACACATGGAGAGAGGACTCACAAAAACCCCAACGCTGGTGTTGTTGCTACTGCATGGACTGCTACTGATAAGATGCTCACAGGACATAGACTGCTGAGGCCTCTGCTGCTGCTGTGGCTGCTGCTTCTGCTTGGGACTTAGAGACTTTCTGTTACTATGCTTCTGCATATTGCTATGGACTCTAACAAATTTGCCTTCATGGGACTGATTTAACAATGCAATAAAGGACTTCTTTTCTACTACCCAGCTTTTAGTCTTCAATGAAGAGCGCCAAAATCTCGGCAGTGTCCTCCCTTACACTGAAGGGATTTTCCTCCTAAGGTGAAAAAAATTCGTCTCTCCCCATTGGAGAAGATAGCAGGAAATTCACACATTAGAGAGTCTTCATCCTTTCTGATGGGGCATAACTGGCTCAGCCTCACTGATGTGAGAGGCAGCTGCCATGTCCGACAAGGCTCCCTCAAGCACCCCCAGACTAATTTCTGGGACCTTCCACCAGACTGCACATGATCCACAGTGTTGCAAGAAACAGTGTAAAACTGCCCCCCTGCCAGGGGAAGAACCTGGACATTCTCACCTGAACGTATACTAACCCATTGAAATCTATGTTTTGGGGGGGTCCCTCACCTCTGGCAGGTCAGGAAGGGAACCATCACTTCAAACAAAGAACACTGAAATTGCAACAACCAAGTTTCATTAGAACTACAGGTGTTGATATCTTTCTTCTCTGCTATCTACTTTTATAATTTCTTTCTCTTTTTTTCTTTTCCTTATGTATTTTCTTAAGTGATATCTTTATACTTTGATATCCCTATATCTCAGGTAATAATTAAAACATCTATACTTTCATACTTTTATATTACTATAGATAATAATAACCAAAATGTTACATACTTCCTATCCATTGCAGCCAAATTGTTGTAAAATAAACTCAACATATATTTATATATGCATGTATATACATATATATATGTGTATATATATATGTGGTTATACATACATACACACATATATACGTATATATTTATATGTTGCTCTGTATATGTAGATGCATATAAAAATTGGCCATTCAGTGCAGTTTCACTCTAATCTGTCCTCAGGGATCTATTAAAAAGAACCTGAGTTACTCTTCCCTTCAGGGCCAGGTAATAACACCCCCTAAGAGACATTGCTGGATGAAGCCTACGCTGTAGATTAAATACAACTACATTTTAATAGAGAAATTGTCTTTTATCAAAAAAGAAAAAAGTCTTAGGGCACTAGCATGACAAATTCTAGTGTATTCATCTGTCTTCCTCTGTATTCAAAATCATAATAAGAATACCCATTTCATTGAGTTCTTACCCAGCACCTGCATACAAAAATCCCGTAGTACAATGGCCTAGTACTAAGCTTTCCACTATCCTCTTCTCTGTGTGTCTCTGCATTATTAGCTTAGTAACTCTGCATTCAACCCTTCCCCTTCTTGAGATCCTCACAACAGATTTATCATTATCTAGCTCCAATTTCAAGCCTATTCTACTTTTCCTCTACTGATGACATAATGTCCAATGCTCAGTTACAGAGTTTTCTCCATAGATCACACTTTCTTCTGATGTTTCCTCCTCTAATAAAACCTCCTTGGTAATCCACAACCAACACAATCAGCCAGTAGCATTTTGCTTTATTTCCTGCTATTTTCCAGCTTTCTGTCTGCCACATCTATCTTCCTCAGGCTAGGATGGCTCAGTCAGCCCTACCCCCAGATTTAGCACATTGCTTGTCCAGTTCCCCAGGCCACACTGGCCCTGCCTAATAGATGTACCTGAAATAAAAATAAGAAGGAAAAAAAAGATTGTGAAGTAAAAAGTGAACACTAGAAAATACAATTAATGAGTGCTACTTAAGTATTAGTTTGAAATACAGCTTTGGCCAATGCCATTGGTTACCAAAAATGATTGTTAAGCTGGTGAAATATGCAATCAATAGATAACAACAGAATTCAGTTCTGGAAATTACTATGAATTTCTTCTCTGAGAAATCCTGATCCCAAACACAACAACTAAAAGGCATATATTCAGAGTCCTTCAAAAAGAGGTAAATGTAAAGTTAGTCTTATAATCGCAAACCTTTATAGTGAAGAAATATGAAAGACTATGACAAAACTCCACAAAATATAGAAAGCAATATGCAACACAGCAGTATAAATAAAGCTGTTTAAATGAGGTTTCATCAAAAGTAGGATTAGGGCCACAGCAAATTAGCATTTTCTTTAAGTAGCTTAGGGCAGAAAGCTTCTCAAAAATGGAATGTGTGAGCAGCTGCAAATAAAAACAAATAATAATAAAGCAGTCTACAGAGATTAAAACAAGTACATTGCTACAGTCTGTAATTTGATAACTCTATTGAGCATATACATAAATATAAATATCTTCTAATTAAGGCATCAAGGTTGCAGCGAATTTTATCAGCTTATACAGAAGATCATCATTCAGCCAGTAGTCCCCCCCACCGCTCTCCAAACCAGCAACAGCTGCATTCACTGGAACCACCAAGAAGGTGATGGTTGAATTAGCTTTGAATTCCTACATCTAAAAGCAATATAAGAGGAAGGACAAGGAAATTAATTACTGCAGCTCAATATTCCATAATGGGTTGAGCGCTCTAGAAATTCTCCCATGGGATAGTTTTCCATCAGAGAAATAGTGAAGGAAAATGGGAATTTTCCTTCTGCTGCTTCTACAGAGTTAAAGCATTTTGCAGGAAAACAGGTTTCATCCAAAAATGCAACGAATAATCGCCGGAATATTTACCTTTCACTGTAGCATACTCAATTCAAAATGAAATTATATCAGAACACAACACTGGTGTCCTTATCAGAGGTAAATATTTAACCTCAAAGAAATGAAATATTTTGATATAGTTTGATAAGTGGTTTCAGTATATTTTATTTCATCCTGGATATCATAACTTTTCCATTTCTACTGAAGTAATTACTGAGCATGTCTCTTTTCAGATAGCTAAAATCACTCATCAGGGTTGTAATTTGGAATAGTAATTAAAATGGGCAATGAAATTTTTGTAAGCAGAGGTGTATTTCTCATAGAGTAGGAACATAACAGGCATTTTCTAGGAGTGCTTGTGTAAAGATGTTGTCATAAAAGAACTGAGTTATCTCAGAGAGAACAGGAAACCACTGGGAACAGAATGGGAAATGATGCTATCTGAAGCTGTTCTAATGCTGGTCTAAAGCCCTTACCATACTACTTGGTTATCAGAATCCACAGGAAAATTAAGGGAAAAGAAGCAGAATTTCCTCCAAACTGGAAGACAATGGTAAAGAAACAAATTTGAACTGGAAAGCTGTATATCCTCTATAAGAAAGTAATGGTTGATTTGAAAACTACAGCAAGGTTAATTTTCAGGAATGAATACAAAAGAATTCCCATTTTCCTTCACTATTTTTGTTTCTGTTATGAAGACAGAGACGGTAATATAGGAGAAGGAAGGTAGAAGATGGAAATATATACACACTGTAATAGGAACTATGTAAATAATATTCCGATATCTCTTGAATTATTGGCATAAGACTTCATACAGTGATAAATGGGTGATAAGCTTAGAGAAAAAAAAGGATATCAGAGACTACAGGAATCAGAAAAAAATACTTGCAAGTGGTATAGGGAGTTGGAGAGCAGAGAAATAAAGTCAATACAGAAAGTAATGTCAGAGGAGTTTTCCTGATGGAGGGATAGGAACGCAAAGTTACACTGAAGGACATAAACCATTAGGAGAGCCTAGGTAAATAAAATACTAGTAGCTCATATCCTTTCATGTATAATTTACATAGAAGATGTTTGGTCTTCAGACATTGTAACAAAGTAATATTGATAAAGTATGAAGGAGTATCAAGTAAAAATTCAAATATTAATTGATTTTTCTAACCTATTAGGGTACTATAAATACATATAATACACATAACTGTGAAATTTTAAGATTTTAATTATACTTTTAGTGAAATACGTGGGGTTTTTTTCCTGCAGAAAAAAACCAAATTGTTGTTCTACTCCTGTTTACCAGTCTTCAAAAAAGAAGCAGAAGTTAACATCTAAAAAACTTTAGTATAGATAAAAAGACAACTATATAAATGGCCAGCTCATGAGCTTGCCATAAGTAGTGTTTCAAGGTCTGTGCTCTTGCTCTGACGTCTTTAGTGACTTTCAGAATATTTGGTGCCTGTGGTGCTGAGATGGAAAACAGCACTGTCCTCCTTACTGATCATCTGGGTGGATGATCTGCCTAGAAGAAGTTCTTGGAGCAAGTTGTTGTGGAGCTTCATAATCTATATGCTGTGGAGACTGGGAATTGTGAGATCTGTCCCTCTGTGCAGAAGACAGTTGTGATGTCATTTAGAGTCCCTCCAGAGGCCCAGTCTCATTTCCTTCTGTTACAAAGCAAGCGGTTATGCAATGCCACGTCAGTGTGTAAACACCTACACAGAACAATTGATTAAAAGTCAGGTTGATGCTTTGAGTTCACTAAAGACCAATTTGAGTTACAAATCCATGTTAATTTTTGTATCTGCTGTAGTGGAAATCACACAGCTGATATCCCAAAAAGGCTGCATATTTTTACCCACATGATGTGTCTTTCCTGCCTCAGGATGGCAACCTTGTCAGCAGCCCTGTACAGGTTGTTTGCACCACTGTGACCCTTATTTACATTAAAAAGCTGGGGAGAATATTTTACCCATCAGTGGATCCTGTGTTCTTTGGAGCTGCTGGTCGTTGTCTTAGATCCCTGTCTGCTTTCAGGAAATCATTGCTGAGAATTCTGGGATTTTGGTATTTGCTGTTGATATGCACATGTTGTATGTTGGCATATCCATACCTCTTTGTTCCTGACCTAGCACCTTTTTGTTAAATGTATTAATTGGAATACATATGAAAATGTACAGGAAAATATTGATCAATTTCTTATAATCCAGTTTCCAAGAAAAATTCCAAGAGGAATACAATTTTATAATAATATTATTTTTTTTAATGGACAAAACATAAATTAAGATTTGTTTCTAGTTATATTTGATTTTCTGCAGATTAGGGTTGTACTTCTGCTGCTTTCCTATTATCATGCAAGCTAATTAAAATTTGACTTCTACATGTCTTTTTTTAAAAAATCTTTTCTGCTTCAATAAAAATGCAAACTACCTCTGAAAACAAAAAAGGAAATTGCAAAGTTATAAGAAAAAGGAATTTCCTTCCGTGGTAGTGAAAAAAAGGATGTGAAAAAATCACATCATTTTGTTTAGGATTGTTACTGTAAATTTCATCCATACTCAGCTTTTATATTTAGTTCTACACTTACGTTAACATGTTTTGTCATAAATTCTAGATATATATGGACATAAGTATGTCACACATGTATATAAATGTAGCCAACCATATTTATAGGTATACGTACAAAGGTGCTTATAGGAGCTTTCTTGCCAAGTACATATTATGGCTGTTATGGTTTCATATTCAGATTTAAGGAAGTTCACTTTAACAGAACAGAACATGGCTGGGTAAATAAAACAATTTCCTGTCTTCATGCTTGCTTCCCTCTCACTCCTTTCTATCTAAGGGGGAAGATGCAATTATGAGACCTCAGCCATGCACTATTATCTTGCAAACTTCTGTCATGGGCCTGCATGGCCTGATTTTGGGTTTTCATAGGGGTGACTTCTGTGAGAACCTGCAGAAGTTTCCCACATGTCCGTGGGAGCCAGTGTTAGGCAGTTCCAAGATGGCCCTGATGTCTGAGTCTGAGCCCATCTGCAACAGCGGCAGTAAAGTCTCTGTGATAAAAGATTCACAGACAAAAAGAAGTTACTGCACAGAAACATCCAGAGAAGAATTAGTCTTAATGAGGGAAATAGCCCTGCAGGCAGCAAGCCTGGTGAAGAAGGAGGGGAAAGAGGTGCTCCAGGTACCAGAGCAGAGATTCCCCTGCAGTCTGTGGTGAAGATCCTGACAAGGCATGAAAAGCTAAAAATAAAAGCCTTTCTCAGCTTTGTTTTTACAGAACTTTTTTGAGTTTCTCAGGCTTACCCTGGATACAGAAAGGAAAGGTAAGGAAAAAAGTAGCTATGTAAAACATCAAGAGGAGTCAAATTGCAGTCAAGTTAATAGAAATAAAACTTCAACGTGAACTTCAAAGCACTGCAAAAGGGAACAGGCTGAAGTTTCTTAAACAGGATCTCAAAATAATATTTTAATATCTTAAGGGTCTTCTCTTTAAACACTTGTTTAGACTAGATTTTCTGGCTAACATAGCTACAGAGATTAAACACCTGATTTTAGGTTTTCAATATACTGTGAAGCACATCTATTCTATGAAAAAGCCAGGATCTGAGGATTAATAAAAGCACTGATTCATGTGGGACATTCATTCAGAAGGACAAAGGAAACAACCCTCTCCTTCCCTTAGGTCCTTTGTCTGGATGTAAGTGAAGATTTGGCACATCTCTTCAAGTTTCCTCCATGTGAGGCAGCTGTCAGAGCAATATTTCCAAACCCAAGACAAATGCCTGGGAGCAACACTGTGCCAGGCGGTGGCCCCATCACTCCTCTGCCTCCCCAGGGCCTCCCCAGTGTCCCTGCAGGCCCTCACAGCCTAGGCTGCTCTGCACCCTGGCCTTTCCAAAGCACTCCTGCAGAGTCTGCATCTTCTGTCCATACCAGATTTTCACCCTGAACCAGTTTGAGGCCATATGAGAGACTCCATGGGCACAGGTTCATTAAGGAACCATGGAAGCGCTCATCTTCCAGATGTGTGCATTTGACAGGCAAAACTCATCACCATTATATACCTCTCTTACTATATTTTCTCTTCAAGGGGTACTTTGTGTCTCAAATGGTATTTCTGTTTATTTAGTCATACAGTAATCTGAAATGATTTGGATAATTCATTAATAAGATGTAAATAAAGTAACAAAGGAAGCTACATACTGTGAAGCTCACTGCCTCTTAAGAAGTTTGGGGTATTTTACAAAAAAGCAAGCAGTAAACAAACCACAAATTCCAGTCAAGTTCTATTTATATCTTCAGTAGATAACTCTGTATGTGTTTTGTTATGTTTTGCAGATAAGACAGAAGTTATCTTCATTAACTTTATGAAGCTTAATTTCTCAATGAAAAAAACCTAGGGTATTCAATGTGTATTAAAGGAGAATGTCATTTTCAAGCTGTATTATTTTGGTTAACTAACTGATGCTGCAAAATAAATTGTTGCATTTATTAGCATCTACATTAGCTTGTCTGTAAATATACACTTGCACAAGAGTTTTCCGGAGTCACCGCTCTGCCCCAGAACCAGCCTGGCAGCATGGTGCAGGCCTTCCCCTACGCCTTGTCTTTACCACAGCCCCCAAGAACTGGTAAAACCGTGTGGCATCAACACTCACGGGGGTCAGGCCAGGCACTCCATGTGCACTGTGCTCATTTCTTCAGTTATGACCCTCTGCTTTGGCTACAGATGGCAATACTACTGAGGGAAAGCCTAAACATGTCATACTTGTGCAGAAAAGATTCAGAGATCACAGAATTACAGAATGGTAAGGGTTGGAAACAACAGTACAGATCATCTAGTCCCAGCCACTACTGCCATAGGAAGGGACATCTTCCAACAGACCAGGTTGTTCAAGGCCTTATCCAACCTGGCATTGAATATTTTCAGGGATGGGGCATCCACAGTTTCTCTGGGCAACCCATTCCTGTGTCCTGCCACCTTCACAGTAAAGAATTTTTTCCTAATATCTAACCTGAATTTCTCCCCTTTCAGTTTGTACTGATCACTCCTTGTCCTGCCCCTACAGTTCCTGATGAAGAGTCCCTCTCCAGTTTCCCTGCAGGCCCCTTCACATTCCTGCAAGGTTGCCATGAGGTCTCCACACAACCTTCCCTTCTCCAGGCCAAACAGCCCCATCTCTCTCAGCCTGGCTTTGTAGGGGACGTGCTCCAGTCCCTTTAGTGACTTCATGTCCCTCCTCTGGATTTGCTCCAAGGGTTCCATGTCCTTCTGATGTTGGGGACACCAGAGCTGGACACAGCTGTGCAGATGTGGTCTCACCAGAGCAAAGTGGAGAAGGAGAATCACCTCCTTTGACCTGCTAGCCATGCTGGTATTGATGTTTTTATGAAAAGCAGTTACCCAAAAGTTTGATTTATTTATATTAAAGGCATGTAAATACTTTGAATTTATCTCTGAGTGGAATTCCATTTTTATGTTTTGGTGACTATGTTCAGGAATAATACATTAAGTAGTCTATTTTCATCTGCATAATCCTCTTTGCTCTTTTGTTATCAATACTCATTCTAAAAAGATACATATTCAAACTATTTCAAAATTCAGTGAAAATAGGCCAGGTAGCTCTTTCAGAATGTCTTGCAAATTAGTCTTGGTGAAATAAAAATTTGGTTAATGTAGATTCAAAGTGCATGCTAAGGTTACTAGCAATGACTTACAGGTTACTAGAAGGCTAGAAAAATATCATTGATACATTCTTATTCCTTTTCTAACATCTTTAAAAAGATGCATTCAGTGAAAACTTTTGCCTTTTTGGCTGAACACCCTGAGAGCACAAAACTGGTCATGCTGTCTGAGCTTATCAAATCCAACCCTATTATTAAGGCAAATACATCACTATCTTACATAACAGTTTTTCCACACTGTTGCCCAGAATATTTGTAGATGTTTGCTGTTTGTGCTGTTTCTTTTGACCATCTCAATTTCTTTACTTTTTCCTTTTTTACTTTCCCTTCTTGGCTTCTGGTCCTTTCCTGTTTTGATAGTCATTTTCCCTTTCTTGACCAGCTTCTGGAAGTTTCAACCTCTCCCTTTCCTATTTGTTTACAGCGCCTCATTTTTTTTGTTCCTCCAGTTTCTTCTCCCCTGATGCTTTCTTCCCTGTGCAAGATGGGACAAGATGAAAGATGTAAGAATCTTGCTGGCTTCATTCTTTGACTTTTTCCTGACAAATGGCCAAAGGCAATTGGGGGTTTCTTTCCTCTTGTTTACAGCACTAAAAATTAAAGTCTATGCATGAGTTCCAGGTGCTTCCATGAAAGCAACCCAAATAAAAACAAACAAAATTATGAGCTCAGATACTTTGGCTTCTCCTAAGTACTATATTTCTGACATGTAAATGAAATAATATCATTTTGAACTTGGTTATGAAAATGTAAGCACAGAACAGTCCTTAAACAGAAAGCTCCCTTTCTCTTTCCTTGAAGATTTTAAAGGTTCTCTCGTATTATTCATTATATTTGTAGGCTGAACACTTTTTCATATTAATTAATCTGCTCAATTTCATTCTTACATAATTTTACTCTGAAATAATATAAATATCAGAACAATAATAAATACAGTCTAGCTGGTGTTATTAGATAAATTTCACATCAATCTTTCTTTTTTCAAGGAGTGGGCTGGGCATGAAGATTTAGTTTGCAAGTCTTTCATATTTCTGCTAATGTAAAATGACAGAGTCTTTCATAATCCTGCCAAAACATAAATTCTTTAGTCTATTAAAGACTAGAAGTTGCATCTGTATAAAAATGACAGAATATATCACACCAAAATTGACAGAAGGTTGTAATGCAAGGGAGATGTAGCTTCCTTAGAACTCTCTGCCTAGCTAGACTAAGCTTGCCAATGTAGTTGTAATTATTTTTCTCTATTAAATCTATGATTACCCCTACTGTTATTGTTATATATCACATCAGAAAAATACTCCCTTTGGGAAGGCATTGCCACTTTCAACAAAAAAAAGTTACTATGCCACCACGCACTCTTTCTTGTCATCAGAATTTCTGCCAATGTGTTAAATCAAAAACTGTTACTTTGCAGAGCACTGCATCCAAGCTGTCAAACAGGAATGTTTAATGTAAGGAATGTGAAAATATTCATTTGCTAACTGTTGAAAGTGAAATACCAGACTTTGTAGCCTATACAAATCTACAACTACTTTTGAAAGAAAAAAAGTATTTGCTTACCTTTTTTTCTGACCAGTCTTTTCTCATTCATCATATGGAAGATGATTTCTTTTTTTTTTTTTTTTTTTTTTTTTTTTTTTTTTTAGTGAACTCTTTTCAAAATCCTGGATATCCCTACTTTTTTTCAAATTACAGTTGATTAAGTGAAAAAATAGGAAGAATATGGAGAAAATTTGATTTAAAAATGTTTAGGAGTCTTTGTTTGCTCCTGTTTGGTGTCTAATTCTGGTGGTCTGTAACAGTTCCTGTGAGTCTGTCTAAACTAATTAACATTAACTAACATTGACTCCTGTGCTTGATAAGAACTACAGCAACATTCTGAAAACTTGGCTTCTTTCAACTTCTTTGTCATTTTGCCTGTTAAACTTGAGAATATATCAGGCACAGAAAGCACTTGACAACAAACCAGTTGATTGATTCAGTGGATTCTTCATGCACCTTTCTCACCTCAGTGGTAATACCTTTGTGACAAAAGTCAGCTTTCTGCCCCAGATTTGGAGACACTGTGTTTTGCAGGTAAAAGAGAATAATAGCAATAGCTATAATACATTGCCAGCCCAACCTCAAAGACCATAATAACTCCTGTTATGAATGAATGTTCCAAACTAGACACAGTGAAGTATAAATTACAGAACAGTAAACTGAGCAGCACAGTTAGTGTAAGTAAGAGATAATAATTACTGCTACAACTCAGATAAAAGTATTCTGCTTGGCATAAAAATACCAAGCAATTTTTCAGTCATCACTGCTCAAAAAATATATGCTGGGAATGAGACATTCTAATCACAAAAGAAAGCAGAGAAGAGGTCTTGTCATGGAGTCTTACACTCAGTGATGGTATTTGCTCAGCAAGAAAGATAACATGAGAATGAGAAACAGAAAATAACATGTGAAGGGAAAACATTATAAAAATAAACCATCTATGGTGCAGTGAGATCATATGATACCAGACTCACAAAGGCACTGTATTGCTTGTTATACAACTGTGTTTTTCAGAAATGGCACAGGTGAAATGCCTTTAAAATATCATGCTACCCAAAACCAGGGTTTTGGGTAGCATGATATTTAGTTACCCCACACTTTTGTGTCATCCTAGCCTTCTGAACCCATGTTGTATCAACCATCCAGGGAATCACCCAAGGAAGAGAAGGGAACAGTGTCCTGTATTTATATGCACAGGTACACCAGGCAAGAAGCTCATGCTGGAGCTGCTGCCCCATGTGATGAGTCCTCCCACAGACCACCCAGGGTTCTCCCCTCTGCTCCCGCAGTAGCACGGGAGAGACACATTTGTCTTTTCAAATTTTATCCTTTGATCAAACATTTCTCCTTCCCAGAAAAAGGCAAGGCCTTGATCCTATCTGTTTAGTGAGGAGTGTTCAGTACCCAGACAGACAGTGAGGCTATGTCCGAGTGACTCAACCAAATGTCAGGGAAATCCTTCATAAAATGCAACCCCTGCTGGGGGAGGGGGTTTTAAAATTAAAGCCTCGTTAAATATTAGAACTTAACGTGCCAGAATGTTTCAATCCAAGCAATTAATGCTTTAGATATTGTCAGATTGTCTTTGTTGATGAATAATGAAATGAAAACTAATTTTTTTTGCATTGATTGTGTATGAAAAAAAAATTAAATAGTTTGAAAGATGCTATTCAGGCTACACTGAGTGTTAGATTATCAGTCATTTAATGAAAGACATAAGCTTTTGCAGTTAGAAGAAGAATAGTGTGATTAACATCAACAGTAAGGCAAGATAATAAATAGAATAGAATAGAATAGAATAGAATAGAATAGAATAGAATAGAATAGAATAGAATAGAATAGAATAGAATAGA
>VZUI01052827.1:0-29990 GCA_013401135.1 Cettia cetti
CCCCCCTCCCCCCCATAGTTACAAGAGACAAAGAAAAAAAACCACATTTCCCCAACTGCTTTCAACAGATGAAATAGAATACACATTTTTTTGGTTCCATAACCCAAGACACTGTGATGAGACACTCTGGAAATGAAATATGAAATACATACTGATACTTCTCCCCATTTAAAGTTTTATGGGTAGCACTATTTCTTAGCAAAGCAATACTTGCTTTTCTTCAATGACCAGAAAGCAAAATAGCATTATTTGATGTATTCATGTGCAGACTGATGTCACAAACTAGAGCTGCTATTTTCTTCCCTTCCCTTGGAAAAACTGATAATCAGAGTGACAGCTTGCTACATAGTCCCTCTCCATTATCTCCCACACATAAAGATGATGGAAATGATTTTATCAATGATTTATGATACTGGTTCTTATGAGTTTGTTAATTACAGGATAACAGACTATCCTGTAAACAGAGGACTGCTTTGCAAAGCATGTTGCTGGGAACCAAAAACCATTCACCAAAGTATTGCACTTTGCTTCTCCAGATCTGCATGCTACACCTTGAAAATACAGGAGTTAGCTGCTGAGATTTTAAGATTCATTAAAACAGAAATAGAAAAATTTTAACTTTATATGCTGATGGTGAGAAGAGAGCATCTCCTTCCTATAAAGTATAAATGTGTTTGAAATCCCCAATAAGAGTCCTAGATCTGTTTGGAAGCAGAGGTCCTTTGTCTGTTTCCTTACTGTCCTCGATTTTCTTGTGTCTTTTTCTACATAGGAGATACCCTAAACTCTCCATCCAACATGCTCTTCTTTGGAGGTTGGGGATTTGAACCCCTTCAGGCAGAGGAGGAAGCTGAATGATGAAATGTCACATCCGGGACAGGGATTCAGTGTGTGACAAGCAGCAAGCTTCAAGATGAGTAAAACAGTACCTCTTAGGTACTTTAGGTATTTCAGGGCCAGGCTGCAGCTGGTTGCAGAATTCCCACCTGTAAATCCAGGATGATACAAGTTCATATATCACATGAAGAAATGGAGATTTGTTGTTTGAAGTCTGATGCTGAAAACAACCAAAACTAATTTGTCATTGGAACATAAAGCCCGAACATTCTGAAATAATTCTTATTTTCACCCTGTGAACAATCTCAGAAAAATCTCTGTCAGGAAAATATACAAATAGCTTGGCCTGCTGATGCTGAGGAGTTAGTCAGAAAGGAGAAACTTTATAAAGTGGATGTACAGTCAGTTCATGGATTATCTGTTCAAAGCCATAAAATGATTTAATAATCCTAAAGAAAGAGATGTTTTTCCTAAATAAACTCTGAATTTGATCTCTTTGTGCTATTAGTATAATCTGCAGGTGTTTAGATTCCCCCGATCCCTCTTCTGACACCACCTGTCCTAAAGTGAGGAGCAGAACTCAGAGTACTTATGTGTGATCTAAATTTCCACAGCTAAATGGAGTGTTTATGAAGAAATGTCATTCTATGATTATTAAATCTCAGGTGGAAATGCCTTCTTGGAAAGGTACGCTTATCAATTCAATTTTGACATTTCTGAGTGCTCCAACAAAAGGTGTCTTTCCAAAAAGTCATATTCATTCAAAGCTGTTCCAGTGTGCATCCTTACATCCTTGCAGATATGCAGGGACAGAGATTTCACATCCTTAAGTGCCTGAATCTGAGTAAAGGAAAAACACAGAGAAATTTTCCTTTTTGTTGCCAGTGTGCTTTAGACAGGTTACAGTCTGTCCCTGAAGCATGCAATTGGTAAACCACACATCAAACATGATTAGATTGTCATTCTCCATTTATGCTCCTGCAGAGTTTTAAGTTAACCTGTGCTGATGTTGTCATACACACTCAGTGTACAAGGGTAAGTTCTAAGTATTTAAAAAATGAAGAGTCATGTTTCAGGAATGCAATAAAATCAATAGAAGTCTGGTTTAAAAGCCTTCTAGCGATCGATCGCAAAAGCTGTTATAAGTGCCAGCCCCAAACTGGCATGCAGTGAACTCTCTTCTGATCTAGTGAGATAAACCTTCCAAAGGATGGGATGTTCTGATTCCAAGGTGCTTAATCGTACTTTGCATCTGAATGTCACCACAGAGAGCACAGCATGTCTTTGTTCCATACTTTCTTGTCTCATCTCTGCTTCGAGTTTCTCCTTCTCTCTATGGAGATCTCAGAGAGGCAATTCCAAAGACTCTGGGAAGGCAAAGCTGTCTCAAGATCCATCTATGTCATGGTTAACTGGCATATAGAGATGGATGGATGGATGGATGAATAGATAGATAGATAGTTTTGTTGTTTATTGTTTGTTAATTTGGGGTTTTGGGTTCTTTTAGGGGGTTTTTGTTTTGATTTTTTTTTCCTTTTGGGATGCTGAACACTTTGGATTTGGTTGGTGGTATTTTTCCCAGTCTTCACAGCTACCCTCTGTGCAACTCAGAGCATTTTTTTTGTTTGCAAAAGGGCTTTGTGATCCAGTTGGAAGGTTGTAGTTTTCAGAGGGATACAGATGCCTGATGAATGTATTGAAACTGAACGTGTAGCCCAGATGATTTACCCTCAACGTCTGAGAACACTACAAAATGTCCCTGGCTGCTCCAGTTTATCTGGGCACATGTTCTTGCAGTAATTTATCAGAAGCTGTTAATCCATGCCTTGCTCTAGAGGCTACATGAAAAAAATTAACAAAAAACTTTTGGTGCAAATCCAAATGTATCTCATTCTGTATGAGCATGCTCAATCACAGGGGCTAATGAGGAATCAGCTGCATCCAGCCACAGAATATTCCTGTCCAAGGCAGATGAAAAACACTAGTGTGCAGAAAGGTTTAATGATTTAGGATATTCTCTTTAAGCACTAATCACTAAATTCTGTCTTTTTAAAATAAGCATAGCCTTTAGCAATTCTTAATTTCATCACATCAGTTTATCATTGTCAGATTTGAGGGCCAATTGCTTAGAATTTTGACAAAGATAACTGTGCAATCCAGAAATTATGGAGAAGGCAATCATGAAATCACATAGGACGTGAGCTTTCAAATGAGTTTTCAAAGACCACTTAATCTTGGTCTAGTCTCACAAGGAAAAAGTCAGACCTAGTGAAATAATTCCTTTTTATCAAGGAGCATGTATGGACTGGGTTTGGATGCAGTGAGAAAAATGTAGTCAGGCAAGACTGACTGAGTAAAGGCACCTGCAACAACTAACAGTTTATCTCACAGCTGGGGTCTCCCCAAAGGTGATGCTGCACTGCTTCTAGAGGAATTGATACGTGACTGAATCTAAACACTGGAACTGTATCAGACTGACCAAGTGGTGAAATGAAGTAAATATTATCATCCCAAGATATGACAGGAAGCACCTTAGTGGAATTACCCTTCATAGCAGCAGCATCTAGGTGGCTCTGTTCAGGAGAAACTCTTCCAGGGAAGTTTGCAGAACTGAGGAGCTACACAGAACACTGAATCCTGGCACAGTGATTCCTGACAGATACAGAATTTACTGCCATATATTATTTGTATATAGTTGGATGATCTATCATTAAGGTATCTTCCTTCTCTGTCATTCCATGCAGCCCCTCACTTCTTGCATTTCAACAAAGCCTTTGATAATGCCTCTCACAGGATCCTTCTGGACAAAATGTCCAGCTCACAGCTGGACAAACACATCCAGCTGTGATGGCTGAGCTACTGGCTCATGGGTGGGGCACAAAGGGTTACAGTGACTGGGGTGACATCAGACTGGTGACCTGTCACTAGTGGGGTTCCACAGGGCTCCATCCTTGGACCTGCTCTTTTCAACTTCTTCCTAAACTTGGATGCAGGACTGGAAGAGATACCGAGCAAGTTCACAAATGATACAAAACAGGGAGGAGCTGTTGAGCCCCCTGAGGGCAGTGAGCCCCTGGAGAGGCCACCTCCACAAATCAGAAGGATGGGCAATCACCAACTTCATGAAACTCAACAAGGGGGAGTGCCAGATCCTGCACCAGGGCCAGGGCAACCCTGGATGTAGAGACAGACTGGGGAGGGAGATGCTGGAGGGCAGTGCCATGGAAAGGGACCTGCGGCTCCTGGTCAGTGGTGAGTTCAACATGAGCCGGCAGTGCCCTGGCAGCCAGGAGGGCCAACCCTGTCCTGGGGGCATCAGGGACAGCACGGCCAGCCGGGCAAGGGAGGGGATTGTCCCGCTCTGCTCTGCACTGGGGCAGCCTCACCTCCAGTGCTGGGGGCAGGTTTGGGTGCCACAACATAAAAAAAATATGAAACTATTAGAGAATGTCAAAAGGAGGGTCATGAGGGTGGTGACGGGCCTGGAGAGGAAGCTGTGTGAGGAGCAAGGCTGAGGCCACTTGGTCTGTTCAGCCTGGAGGAGACTGAGGGGAGACCTCACTGCAGTTACAACTTCCTCATGAAGGGAAGAGGAGGGCAGACACTGATCTCTGCTCTGGGGTGACCAGTGACAGGAACCAAGGGAATGGCCTGAAGTTGTATCAGGGGAGGTTTACGCTGGATATCAGGAAAAGGTTCTTCACCCAAAGGGTGGCTGGGCACTGCAACAGGCTCCCCAGAGAAGTGGTCACAGCAGCAAGCCTGACTCAAGAAGCATTAGGCAATGCTCTCTTGAGTCATTTTTGGGGATGGTCCTGTGCAGGACCAGGCGTTGAACTTCTTGGATTCTTGTGGGTCCCTTTCAACCCAGCATACTCAGTGATTCTGTGAAAATAAATGTACTGTGAATTAAAGCTGAGCTGGAGACATACCTTACCAGATACTCCACAGGAAATGCCCAAGAAAACTTTCCTAAGGATATACAGACTAAAAAACGAATTGCAAGTTACTTGAATTTCTCTTACTGAATGCTAGGAATTGGAGCCGGCTCTGCCAAACTGGAGAGGTGGCTTTCAGCCTTCTAAAACCCTGGAACCAATTCTATAAAAGCTTCTTTCCTGCTTGACAAGTGGTCTCACCATACATCCGTGACACTAAAGCTGCATCATCCTGCCTTAGGAGACACACAGAGTACTTTGCTGGGAGCTTACCCTACCAAGGACAATAAGCAGTGACCAAAGCCACTGTTCAGAGGACTTCTGGTTGAACCAAGGGAGAGAATGTGCTGCTTGGGCCAGGCCAGTGCTATAGATGAAGTACTGCTCTTCTCCTGTAACCAAGAAATAGCAATATCTTTATCAATGTAAAACAGTGACTCAATAAAGTTTGATCGCAAATGTTACAGTTTTTAACAAGATTCAGTGGCCAGGTACACTTGATTTTCACTGCATAGAGAGAAGGATCAGGCAAAATTGTTGTAGAGACCCTACTTGCCACTGCGTCATGAGGTTCAGGGAGGGCCCCCATGCATTGAAAGTTCCTTTCTGATGGGAGTCTAGGTGCAACTGGATCCAAGCTTAGTCCCAGACTCAGTCAACACCTTCTGTCCAAAGGATTACACGTGCACAATCCATCCTTTTTATCATTTAGCCAATATTTCAAAGTTTAGCATGCTATTAATCACTTGCTGAGAACCTGTTGTGGCAATGATTCCCTCAACCTCAAGGATTAACCCTGAGCAGAGTCCTTATGCAAGGGGACATGCCAGCATGCAGCCCACTGCCATAAAGGAGGGTCCAACAGGCCCTCAGCTGTCAACTGTACAGAGTAAGACAATTGACTCACAGTAATATTTGCGTACCAGATGTATCTTGGGTTGGCACGTGCCCAACTAGCTTTCAGCTGCAGAGGAAGATTTATGGCCCTTAACTGCTGAGGTGTTGTCTGTAAGCCAGAAGCAGCCATCAGGAGCACTACTGAAGGCTGCTATTCGAGCAGGGAAAGGGCTGGGGGAACACAGCCTCAGAGCCAGCTTTACTTCTGTGCACACCCACAGCTGAACTGTGCTGACCTGCTTTGGAGGCAGACATCTCAGTCCTGTCACCACCCTGTGAGGGCTCTGCGCTGAACTGTACCGTGGGGAGTGTTTCTAGAAATGTATGCACACAGTACACTGTTCTATTGGTATTTAAGAGCACAATCTCAGCAAATGAGGTCGCTGTAGAGGGACAGCCTCTCCAAAACTGACACCTACTGTGCCATAAACAGCAGCAGTTGCTGCTTTACAGCACCAGCTTCTCATTAAACAACTTCGGCAGTTTCTGGGCAGTTTAATGTTGGTATGCCCAGGGATCCCCAGAAAAGGAAAGGAGAAGTCTCTGAAAATCAACAAATACACCAGTGGAAAGTCAGTATGAAGCACAATTTCTAGAAAGAGAGCTAGTGGCTTCTTTAACCTGGGCCACTGAAGTCTACACTGGGTTTGCTTCACCAGCTGATGAAGTCCTTTTTGCCCCAGGGGTAGCCGACATCTGCTTCCACTGCAGTGAGTGGCTGGACAAGAGTTCCTTCTCAGTAAAGCAGAGCAGGTGCAAAATACAGAAGACAACAACCCTCACAAAAAGCAACTCTGAAAGCAGCAAGGCAGTGAAAAATCAATTTCCCCCTCTTCTCCCCACAGCAGTTAGATGGAACCTTTAATCTCCATGAATGAAAGGAGGATGAAATAGATTTTCCTGAAAATTGCTGGGGTTAGAGTCTGGTGAGTCTGAATTCACTAAGGGTTCAAATGTTGATAAAATGTGACCATCACCCCTGAGTAAAATAGGTGAGAAAGACAGGATGAAATGCTTCTGCCCAGACAATAAAGGAAACGGCAAGACATGAAGGTTTTCAAAAGGTGAGAGATTTTGAACCTGTCTTTAGACTTGTCTGATCTTTGCTTAGACTGTAGCAATAGCTTTTTTTTTCTTTTTAAATGAACTCTTATCAACCACCTTTTGAAGCTGTTCAAGTTAGTTAGGATTAATAAAATAAAAAAGATGCAAAAAAACCCTCAGACCAGTCTAAGATTTTATTTTTTGCCAGTGACAGACATTTGCCTCTTAGCCAGATGTAGAGAAAAACCCCAAACCAAACCCAAAATTAAGAGATGAGATCCCTCAGCAGTAAGACGGGAAGGGCTGCTAATTATGTGATGTCTTGGACTAGAGGTTTGGGAAGGAAGTGTTCCATGGATGAGACTGTACCTATCAAAGTAGCATCTGTCTTAAAGAAATAATCATTACCTTTTTTTGTTCAGTACATTATTGTTTCTGTGTGACAGATGCCCCTATTGTAATGACAGCTCAGAGACATGAACAGAAACACCCTTTGTTCCTACTACTGGTTTCCTCAGCTGCTTCTTTGGCCCTACTGTGCCCTGCTTTTTCCAGACAGTATTATCCCCTTTCTACAGCTCTGAGGACCTTACCTGCAGAGCAAGCACAGTTCAGAGACTGCCTTTGGGAAGAAGCACAATAGGCTTTTCTTAGCAGCCCTGTGCTCTGTGGCAGAGGGCCTGACTGTGGAGTCAGGACTGCCTCACTTTGGGAGCTGAGACACTGCGAGAGGTAACAATCCCAATGGAAGCAGGAGGCCTCTGTTCATGTCCCCCTGGTGTGACTGGGAGCTCTGGAGAGTCAACATATTCACAACTGGTAAGAGACCATGAGACAGGACGGCAAAGTATGATTTTCTTTACTCATGGAGACATTTCAGAAGCTGCTGCTGCAGCACGTGGTTACTATGTTGATTCTTAAGCCTGAGGTCCATTGTTAAACTGGCAAGAAAAATATTTGTTATCAAAATGTATGTTATTCTTAACAGGGCAGTTAGAATGCCACAGATACCCTGGATTAATGTTTCAATCTTCCCTCACAGTCACAGAAAGTAATTTCATCTTGCTTCATCTGTCATTGGTCAGAAGCCAGGAAACTTTACTTCAATGTTTTTGAAAAACTTGATTTTTTCATACAAAAAGAGGCATTTTTGACTAAAGAAAGATCCCCATTAAAATGAGCAAGAGGTTCAAATGTGAAATACGCTTCAAATCTGGCTCAGAACAAAAACTCTGGTTACCTAAATTTGGAAAACTACAAATTCTTTATATGCCAGGTAAAGTAGACGGTGTTAAAATTCTTCTTCAGCTTGTCTGGAACGAGAGCATTTCAGCTGCAGCAGCCTCTCCACAGTGTCTGCAATGGTTCTTTCCCCATGCACCTTGTTGTCTCGGGTGCGGATATTCACTGTTCCACTTGCCTTCTCCTTTTCACCAACAACTAGAAACGACCAAGAGGCAAAGGAATTAATTGTTTTTTCACTATTCTGTCACTTACTTGGAGAGTAGAGTTTCTCTGTCAAAAGCTCCTTCTACTCTTAATGGATTCAGATGGCTTTAAGGTCAATGCTAGATCCTGAATTCACACAACAGGACTAACATGCTGCCTCAAAACATGTACTTTAGGATGAGTTTCTAATTTTCCCTGCATCACTCTCTCTGAAAGAGGCTTCTCTTATGCATGCATGCCTAGTTCAGAAGTGTACCACAGCTGAATGCAATGAAAACATATTCTTTTGCTGAAGTAGAAGCAAGAACATAAATTATCGGGAGGATGGAAAACCACTTAAAATCTGACTGATAAAGGACAAGAGACTTCATATCTATCCCCATACTTCTGACTAGAAGACAGCAAAAAGTATCAATAATGTCTTGGGTCACAGCGATCCCCCTTCAGGGACAGCTATACAAGCCAGGAATGCCTATGATGTCAGCAGGAGAGGTTCTCTGCAATGGAGGCTCTTAGGAACAAATTGACCTAAAACACTGATTACAACTCTCTGCCTTGCTCACATAATGATCAAACTCTGTAACAATAGGGTCAGCCAGTCCCAGGCAACTAATACATTACCCAGAATAAAGTTATACTGTGCAAGCTGAGCATTTCTGATCTTCTTGTTCAGTGTGCACCCAGGATCGACATCAACATCTGCCATAAATCCAGCATCATGAAAGTGCTGCCTGACCTGAGGAAAAAAAATTTAAACTGTCACTACTGGATATTCATGATCATGAACTAATCATGACTTGTAGATTTAAACCATTTCAGATTATCTGAACCCTAAAACAAAGGCACAGTCATGGGTTCAGGCTTTGGACATGAGCCCAGTTCAACAAATTAAAATAGTCAGCTATCATGCAACTATATACACAATAAATAATTATACAAGCAGTGATGTGAACATCTAATGTTTGGGCTGACTAGTGATTTGAGTTTGATATTGTAAGAGGCAACAGGATGGTAGAGCTTACTGATTAGAAGAACTTTCTTTAAAATTTTGCGAACTATTTTATTTATATATAATGTGCTTGAAAGACCTACAGGCCAATGTGTGCTGGATGGTAGATATGCAAAATCTCATTTACATCTTCCTTACTGCTCTGCAAGAGGCACATGGCCAAGGGGGACTAGAACCTGAGGGGTAAGACAGGTTTGAGCGAGAGAAAAATGAAGTCTTCCAAAAATAAAAGTTTCACAAAGATCAACATTTGTTATTCACATATCCAAAATATAACTCAGGTTATCTTTAAGTGATCTACAACTTCATCATCTAATTGTCACTGTAATACAAAAAATGACTCAATGCAATATGCAAAGACTTGGAATATGTCTCTGAAATAAATACTATTAATCATTAATAACTAAGTATTTCAGATCAGTACGATATACTGTAAACAAAGCCCCTGAAACCATATACATCACCTTTTGAGCGTACTCATCACATGCTGGTCCTACTGGTACCACCATTACTTGCTGTGGGGACAGCCAGAGTGGCCTTCAATAAGCAAACAAAACAAATTTATATAACTTCCAGTGTTTTTTCAGTACAAAAGATACTATTTACAGAGAGGAATAAAATCTACACAAGAGACTCTTAGAGACAGCTGCACAGATTGGGTTTAGAGGTGATGAGAGCCCTATATTCATCACAGTTATTTCCCCAAAAGAACTGGGTGTCTAAAAGGATTGTGGTGTGGGCACAAGCACTCACTGTCTGCAAGATTGCTGTTGTGTTTTATGACAGATAACAAAGGCTAATTGACTGAGCTCATTCCTAAGTAAGCACAGGAAAACCTTTACTTTTGAGTCTTGTCATAATCAGAGGGATCACTCCCACCGGGTATTAACACTGCTAAAGTAGATCACCTCCATAAATGACTCTTCACAAGACAGTCCTGCTGCAAAAACAGTTTGGATGCATATGCTGTGGGCAGACTAGCTGTATGCTGCACCTGCACTGGCAGTATCATGTAGAATCTACCATATCTTGAATCATTTCATATCTAAGGAAGGTGGTTCAGAAGAAATTGCCCTGTGATATTCCCAGGCATTTAGCCCTAGCAAGTACAACAAACAGACCTTCTTGACTCTCCAGTACTTGGGGCTAATTTCTCTCCTACATGAAGATATTGCTCAAATTGGAATAACTTTCCAACATTACCATTTGCCTCCATAGTTCTCGGTTAGAATGGCAATCATTCTCTCCACAGATCCCAAGATAGCCCGGTGAATGATAACTGGTCTTGTCTTGTCATTGCCATCATGGCTGCAAAGAAATACTTTTGTAAGGTTTGTTTTCTTGATTCAATCTTATGCCTGTAACTGTCACTGAAGTTAGATTACACAGAAGTTAAAACCACCAGCCTCTGCGCTTACCTGACAAAGGTGAGGTTAAATCTGACTGGCAACTGGAAGTCAAGCTGAATTGTAGCACATTGGTGGTAGCGGCCAATGGCATCCTTAATCTGAATATCAATCTAAAGAACAAAAAGATAAACATTTACAGTTAAAAGACAAGCATTCTCCTCTGAAGGCAAATTCATTGTTTTGAGATAGAACTTCACTCAATGCAGTGGAATTCTATGCAGTTTTAAACAGCATAGTTTTTACTTCAGCCTTCATTAGGCTTTAAGTGATTTGCAGGTTCTGATGCAAAAAATGTTAGAGTTAAAACAGGATGAGTAACTAGAGAAATAATATATGATGGGGGAACTACACTTAATATCTCAGACTATATTTGATCAGTCTCAGACTATAAGTCTGGTACTTTCATGGGCCTTTTCGCTGAGTGAATACAGCAGAATGTAAATGCAGAACTGAACATGCCTCCCCACAAATGAGATTTCTTCAGCTTTGAAGTGGCAAATTTACACTTCTTTATTATGCAGTATTTGAAGACTTTGTAGCTTGTGTTAAAAATTCAGGGCATGAACACAGGACAAGAATCTGGTAAAGAGTCCACTTACCAGCAGGAACTCCTATCAAAGAGTAACAGCTGTTCTGACCTAGGAGTCAAGCCTGTTCTTTCTTTTGTATCTAACACTAAAATCCTGAGTACACTTATGATACAACTTAGACAGAGAAGTCTTCTAGAAAATAATAAACTTAAAGTGTCCTGACCATATTTATTTTTTACACTGCTCACTTACTCATCATTTTACCAGTATGTATCAGGCTATATACTGAGGCAGTATGTCTTATTTTAATTCATGTAATAAACAAACAGTTGTATTTTAACAACTCAAGATCTAAATGTCTTTCAATTTTGCATCCAGAAAGCAGTTTATCGGAATTTGGCTAGTCACCAAAGAGCTTCTAATCAAAACAACTTATTTATAATCTAATTTAATTCCATATCCAGACTGTATGAAGAGTGAGTGTAAGATTAATTAATGTTAACAAAGATTCCTGTATATTTGTCTTCCTTCAATCAAATATGGAAATGACTAAATATTAGCTGCTATAGTACATTTTACCTACAGGACACAAACCAAAATGGATTCAAGCGGCACACAAAGAGAGAAGTCAGAACCTGCCTACTAGATGAGAACAAAAATATAAATGTAGGCATATTACAGAAAGATTTAAAGGCCATTTCATAATGCTCTGTGTCCTTATGTGCAAAGATAACAATGAAATTTCTAAAAAGCTCTACTTCATCTGTCCAAACTGAGGAGAACATTCTTAAGAAACCCAACAAATTCACACAATCCAAGTATAGGGATTTTTAAACTACCAAAACTCACCAGTAACTCAATGCAACTTCAAAACTGTGCAGTTAAAGGAATAAACATTTGTTTAACCAGTAAGTTTACTTTGATTTCCTGACTTAGGATTCACTTACTGCTGAAAGGATTATTTCCAATGCAGATGTTGCTCAGCTAAAACAAGTCTTACAGTGCCACCTTGTGTTTATGTCACCCACTTAACCAGCCATTTAAGCAGCAGATTAATAGTTTATTCATGTTAAATTAATTAAATAAGTAGTAAAACAGTTAAAACTATGTGAAAACCAGGATCACAGAAGATTATTTCTCTCTCAAGTATGTTAGAGTTTATGTATCTGGAAAAACAGAGAATTTCAGTTGGACAGCATCTTAAAATGGGGTAACAAAAAAATAATCCCTTCTTGCTCATCCCAGCCTTTTGACTTACCCAAACAGAATTAAAAGCCAAATCCAGGGATTAGCAACAAACTAACCTTAGGTCCATAGAAAGCTCCATCACCAGGGTTTAACTCCCACTTCTCACCAAAGGCATTGAGGCTGTTTTCAAGTTGCTGGAGATAAAAGACACACACTCAGTGTCTCTTTAGACGTTACAGTTTCAGGTGAGCCTGCACCTACAAATAGGTGACTCTACCAAATTCTTCCCCGTTACTGCTGAAACACATTTATTTTCTGAAAAGGGGAAGTTTTGGAAGAATATCAGCTAAAAAAAAGTTAAGTTTCTCCAAATTTAATGCACTCATTTTGGAAGAGGCCAAACAATCATTGGCTAAGATTCAAGAACTTTTTATATTAAATTCAAAGTTTGTAGTTAATGTTGAGATGGTATCTGCCCTGGTACACCAGAAGTCTGTTTCTGACCTATCTTCTCCCCAGCATTGCACCTGCAATGGCCAACCCCATCCCTTTCAGCCTCACTTCTGGGAGATGGCTTTAAGTGTTATTACAAGCGTTGCCAGAATTGATTCTCTTACTCCTTTTAAATTATCAAAAAAAGGAGAAAGAGTTCACTTGATGCTTACATGGAGACTGCCTCTATACTGAGCGGCTATTTACAGCAGCCAGACTGAACTGAAGGCAGTTATTGAAGCTATATTGCTCATCTCCAGCCCAGCTTCACTGTACCTCCCAGAAGGCAGTAAGTTCTTCCTGAAGATGCAGCCTTACATCACTGAAAAGAATAAGACTACTGTTTTACCTTTTCAGCTTGATTCCACACTTCAATATCTCCCAGGTACTTTTCAGGACGAGTGGAGAGATTCAGTTTAAATGAAAATCCAAAGACATCATACACAGTACGCAAGAACTCCAGACAGCTCATTATCTCCTCTTCAATCTTGATGATAATAGAAATCATGTCTCAAACATGGAAATTTCAGTTTACCTGATTTTAACACCCAGTTTCATTTGGCAGCAGCCCCCACCTGCTCCATGGCACAGAAGATGTGAGCATCGTCCTGCTGGAACCGGCGTACTCGGGTGAGTCCTGTCAGAGCTCCCGACAGCTCGTTGCGATGCAGGACACCAAAATCTGCCAACCGCAATGGCAGCTCGCGCCATGACCTTGGGCGATGGTCAAACATAAGGCTGAAGGAAAAGTTTATTACTTGGAGCTCGTTGAGAACCAAAATTCTAAAAAGAACAGTCAGGGAGAAAAAGCCAGTGACGAAGCACATGCCCGTAAGACCATTGGTGTAATCTGGATAGAGCCATCAGTCTTATCTAGATTTGTCAGGAAAACAATCTCCTTTTACAGGTAGGCCTTCCCCTCCTCACAGAGAGGAGATAAAACAGCTCCTCAAGCTGATGATTAAAAGCTGAATGCCTGAACTGCCACAAAACTGACAATGCCTGAGAAATGATGGGGTCACTCTAATGATGGTAAAATGACAAGACATTTCTCAGTGTCTCAAGTGAAGAGAGCATATAGACAACAAGACATATAATTACATCATTCCTGACAGAATGGATAACTGAAGGTAGCCATCTTTATAATTACACATGCAAAGGAAGCAGAATGGGTTTCGTTTTTTTTTTTTTTTGATCAGCACATTTCTGGTAATCTGAATTTACTATATATTTACCAGTGTCCTGGACAGTTCATAGGCTTCAGAGCAAAGATTTCTTTCTCCACTTCAAAGGAAAACATATTGTCGCTGTAATGCTGCCAGTGCCCTGAAGTCATCCACAGTTTGCTGTTGAAAACATTTGGAGTGACAACCTCCTGGAATCCACGTTTTCGATACTCACTCTAGAACAGGCACAGTACATAAAATATTAATAAAGAAAACAAAGGTAAGCACAGGCTTCAATCTGCAGCCACAGAAACATAAAAATTATGCCATATAAAAGTACCATGACTTAGGAAGCAAAGGGAGAAAAGAAGACAAAACTTCAAGTTGGACATGCCAGGATACATCCCTTCCACCACCCTTCCCCCAAACAATTTCTCTAGTAGAAAGTAAGCAAGAACAACAAGTTTCCTCCCTGCAAGCAATGCAGCAGTCTCTAATTACTCATGATCTCTGACATATTACACTGCAGCCCAAATATACAGTAATAATACAGACTCAGAATTCTTTTCCTACATATATTTTCAAAACAAATAGGTCTACAAGACCAAGTGAAGTATATTTACTTTAACAAATCAATATGCACCAATGGAACAGCAGTAGTATGAGCTTAGCTCTACTATTAGATGTCAAAGAATTCCTATAACAAAGCACCTTTATCACAGCTTTAACAGAAGGTATAAGGTTTAATACTGTTAAATGCATGCTGTTATGTATTTTTTCAATTATGCAATTTCTCCACAAGATTTCCAAAAGATATTACTTACCCGTATAAATTCAATTAATGTGTTATAAATATAGGCTCCCTTTGGCAAGAAAAAACAGCTACCAGGGCTGAGCTCATGGAAGAAAAACAATTCTTGGTCCTGTAGGAAAATATTACTTTAAAAACTTAGTATTTGCACACCACCTTTTTCACTTAACATTCAAAAATGAACTGCTACTGACTGGGCACCATTTACAAGAGTTTCAAAAATAAAAACAAGGGAAAAAAACCAACATCCAATACACCAGATGCATTTTCACCAGTACTTTTATGTCTGTGAGCAGTTACAGGGGAAGGAAATTTTTCAGTTTCCCGTTTCACTCATTACTGATGCACCAAAACTTTACACTTAACTCCCAACTGTACCCCCACAGTTTCCTCTGCACACTGACAAGCATATATTTAGTTCTGCTTCTGCAGATCTTTAATTATCTGCACATGAACCAAATGTGTGATCTACAGCTGGTCCATGCTGTTACAAACAGGTGCACACACCTGAGGTCTGTATATAAGGAATTCTTCAGTATTTTGTGATGATGTACTAGCAGCAGACATTTTAATCCTGTTCAGAACTATCAGTTATCTGACAGGGGTTTCCATCTGAAAAAACAAACCCAAAAAACAGCCATCTGAAAACACAGCTGTATACTGCAGATTCTGAAATCATGCAGGAGGAAAGAACTGCGTGAGCAGGCTGCAGCAAACTGTGTAGGAATGAGCACTACCTGCAGACTGGAGCATTCATGGGTTGCAGACTGAAGCCTTTATATTCTGTTCTGATTAATGTGTGCAATAAGGATGTCATTGTGTTTAAGGCATTAAAACGTTATTTATTTTAGGACTTTGATGCTTGCAAGAAAAGCAGTTGACTTCACAACCCAACTGAAAATAAAATTGTGTCACACCTTGGTTGTGGCAGCAAGTATAAGCCTGCCTTCAAGATGCTTTCATTTAAGGGGCTATATCCCCACAGTGCTTTTGAAATATGTTACTAGAAAAGCTGTCTCACCCGTCCAATTTTTCTGTGATCTCTGCTTTTAGCCTCCTCCTGGAATTTCTCCCACTCCTTCAGCATTTTTGTATCTGGGAATGAAATTCCGTAGATCCTCTGGAGGGACTCCATATCAGCCTTGCCTTCCCAATAGGTAGAAGAATTCTGCATGCAAGAAATTAAACATTGAAATAAAAAGGCATGCAATTATTAATAAATCATTACTGTGAAACAACTAAGGCATAAGGAGAATTTTAATGTGAAATCCAGAGCACTGATTGAAAAAATCCTTAAAGGTAAATACAGTAAATAAAAATGGTTTCAGGCTCTTGTCTTTTTTAAAAGCCAATCTGCTTTGTAGCTATCCTATTCCAACTGTTTATTCACAAACAGCTATAATCATCAGCTAAGTAAAACCTACAAACTCTAAGTTCAGCCAAACCCTAAACCAAACTCACACTCTTCTGCTGGAAGTGCAGACTCTGGACACTCAGTTGGGCTTCGCACCATATGAGTATCATTCTAGCATACGACCTTTCACAATCCATAACATCAAGTTTTTAGCCAGGTTACCCACTTCACAGTGCGTTCCTGGCTAAGCCCAAAGACAGCAACGCATCTGAAGCGTTGCAGTGAAAACATTTGTCTAAGGCAGTACCAGCACTTACCTTATGAATTTTTATGGTCTTTATCTTGCCAGTATGTCTAACATGAGGCCCTCTGCATAAGTCTATCAGGGGACCACACCTAAGAAAAGGAAAGCATTTATTTGGTATACTTATTCCTAGAACCATAAATCCAATAATATTATGATCCATGCATAATTACCTGTATACTGTAGTAGTTGGGGTATTGACCTTCTCATTCAGGATGCGACACTTGAATTTATTATACTGAGAAGAAAAACAGCACACATACTTGTTAACTCCTAGTTGAAAAAAGAGAAGTGGTCAACAGTTTAAATTATTTGCAAACCTGATGCTATGCTGCATCAGAACAGGCCCGTAAAGGAGATAGACAGGAGGACAGACAGAAGTGGAGCAAGGTGCCCAACAAGCAGGCTATGCAATCTCTGTCCTTGGAGGTTTTGGAGGCCCAACTGGACAAGCCCAGGAAACCTGGTCTGACCACAGTGTCCCCATGTCCTGTGCATGAGACTGGACTGGATACCTACAGAGGAACCTTCCAATCTAAACAATACTATGATTCTTCTGATATCCTAACAGAAAATTCATTAATGTCTACCTCAGGAATGCCAAAAAATTACTTGCAGCTACAGAGAAAGCACCAGGTTTTAGTGTTGGTGTCTTTTAGAGTCTAAAAAAATCTTTTATGAAGCTTTCTGAATGCAATACCAACATATGCAATCACAGTATCACCACGGACAAGATAACACAACATAACTGCATACATAATATGTTGCAAATTTACATTTCTGGGAAGTAAATAATGTGGCTTCACAGAATTTAGTTAGATCACCCTGGGGAAGAATGAGAATTCTCACAGTTTTAGAAGATTAGAATGCCTGTTTCCAAGAACCTAAGAATTACTTACTTTTATTTTTAAACATCACAAATGAGTTTCTAAGAACATATCACCTGAAAAAGTTAATTTGATATACTTTCTTCTACGACTAATAAAACATGCCCTGAAGTTACAAATACTTGAAAGATTAATTGCACGAGGCTAGAAACAACCTTCTCTAACAGCCCACCTTAAACATTTCGAGCAGTGTTTCCTTCTTAACTTCCAGTCTTTCAAAGGCTTGTTTTTCCTTCATTATCTTCTTGCACAATGTTTCCAAAGCAGAGAAATCATTACTTGATACACCCCTAAAATAAACACACAGAGAGAAGTGAGTAATTTTTGCTTTCATTTGCAGTTTGTGATCCAGGTGCAATACACCAACCTGTGTTTGGGATGTCCTGCAAAAAACCAAAGCCATCTGCAGCAGTACATATGACTTTGTTCTAGGAACAAGCACACAGCAGGAATTTTGCTGTGACTGCCATCCACCCCCAAATCTTAAAATACCAAAAATACAAAACCTACCCTTCCTCAAGAAACATGTCATAATAAAATCCATTTTCTATCGGTGGGCCATAGCACAAACAGCCACCGTAGATTCGTTCCATAGCTTCACCCATTATGTGAGCACTTGAATGCCAGTAGACCTAAGAGAAGTAAAAAAAGAAGGGATTAATCAGAATACGAACAACAGCATTTCCAATTGTTTTATTTAAAACCTTTTCTGAAATGCTTGCTTTCAAGGATACTTGAGGTACATCCCACATTAGAGCAGTGGGCAGAACAGAAGTGACCTGCCCAACAGCACTCTCATCCTCAGCATCAGCATTTCCAAAAAGCAGCATTTCCACTGGCAAACTGTGGGAATGGAAAACTTACATTCTGGTAGCAAACAATTCTTACTTTCAACTACTGCTGACATTATGTAATTATCGTCAAGAAATCAAGAAACTAATTCAGAAACCTTTTTTTCTATGAAGTTTAATCAATCAGATGTGGGTAATGTCCAAGAGATGTGCTTTCAACATAAGGTTGTGGTTCTAATCCAGCAATCATATGTGTGGGAAATCCTGCACACTCCATCTTGTAGAACACCTGAGGTTTTGACAAAACCAAATCTCTTAAGAGTTAAGTCTGCCTTGGTTAGCACAAATTGAAACCATAAACTGGGAGCTGTCATTTAGCCAATATGAAAATGCTAGGTTTGAATGTAAGACTTCTGTGATGAGTTTGACTGACAGCTTCTTGTACCAACAGATTTTTTTCTAAAGAACTCATTACTGGCTGTGCACATTTATCTGATTGAGTAGCCAAAATAAAAAAGTAGATACTTTTGCATACACAAAGAAAAACAGCAGTCTATTTCAAGAATTTTATGATTCTACATAGAAAGTATTTTTCTACTCAAGTTTTGTTCAGAAAATCAGTGCTGAAGATGTTCAAAAGACCTACTTTACATCAGCATGAAGGCTGAAAATACAAGCTTTTAACAAGAACTACAGCAACTGCAAGCAGACCTGGCCAGAAGAACACAGTAAAATGTACATTATCTGTACCACAACTCCTCTGGTAAGGAACTATGAGGAAATGCAGATATACCTAAACCACAAACCTGTCCATCTTCTGAACACAGTAAATATTTAAGCAACTGCGAGAGGCTGAGCTAAATGTAAACTGAAACAATAAAACATTTCAGTAAAAGATACTCACTGCTTGAGCCTCTTCATCTTCAAACTTAAGCAGCTCCAAGGAACAATCTTCCTCCAAAGGACGGTCTAGATCCCAAACCACCTTGTTCACTTTGGCAATAACTGTGTTGTCAGCTAATCCCTGACTAGAGAACAAACACAGTAGTACAATTATAAGAAAGTATATTATATTTTGAAACCAGCAAGCAGAAGTTCTCCAAATTTACCCCCCCCCAGTAAGTGCTCAGAGTGGATATAATGTCATAAATAAACTCTAAAAAAATGACCAGTTTAGCCAGTCCTGAACATAAATGAAAAATCCTATTTATATTTTAGGGATATGGGAAAAAAACCTGTGCTGTATACTTAACCTTCACACATATTTGACTTAGAGACAGCATCCTCCAAGAACAAACCTGACTTCACAATTCTACTGCAATATAAGAGAGAAACACTCTCTTAGAAGTTACCAAATACCATTTTTTATATGGAAACTTTACTGTTTGTATCCTCTAGGCAAAATACCCTTTTCATAATCTCAAATCACAGAAGCAAAAAACGTTCCAATGGCATGGCACCTTATTCTGTACAGGAAAAAAAAGGCATTTCATCTTTAGGAATCACCCAATCTTTGCAATTTTAACTGTCAGGGTGTTCACTGTGTATCAGCAAGTAAGAGTAACCTGGAGATGTGCAATGTCCTTTTTAATAGATATCTCCCATGCAAATAAAAGTGAAGAATATTCATACTAGTAAATTTCTCTGTAATCAACTGAAACATCACCCAGCTGTCATCTTCCTCAGGTCAGTGCAAACTGGTTTGCAGTGCTAACATTTTATCTGGTAATTTACCATCAGCAAACCAGTTCTTAATGCAACAGCAGTACTTGGATAAAAAAATATGCCATTAGAATGTGTCTAAAGTAATTCATTTTTATTTTTATTTAATTTTAGAAACTGTATCTTTATAAGGAAAAAAAATTGTACTCCAAAACTAAAACCCTACTGGTTACCTTTAGTTTATTGTATACAAGATGCTTTGAGAAAATTTGAGACAAATCACAAAGAAATCATACATTACCATCCCCTTAAACTCACTGTCAGAAAACGATTGTTTAGTATCACAGAACAGAAGCATACCTAATTCCACAAGCAATTTGATAAGGCGTAGTCTTCCAAGATTCAGCATCAACCTGCTTGCCATCAGGCAATGTAACTTTAATGGGTTTACTGTCATTTGCAGCTCTTTCTGCAAGGAGTGCATCGTGTTCAGCCTTAAGTTTATTGTACATCTCTAAACGCTCATTGATAAATGCAGGCCAAGGGTTCAGCTGTATATAATAAAGACAAAGGAAAATGATTAATCTGATTATTAATCTGATGGCACATCATGTCAAGAATGCCAACCAAAGATATAGTTTTCATAAGCAGCTATATGATGATATCTATATATGTGCTATATATAACAAATAATTACCATTATTTCAGGTTATATAGTATTAATCATGTCATAAGACCACAATGCTTCAGCTTAATGAAATCTGTACCACTGTACACCAATAAATCACATGTTACTAAACAACTACACCGTCTAATAAACAACAAGCAGAAAAGACTGTGTAAGTTCAATGTAAAACAAGATTTTTCTCATTAGGTCAAAAAAACTGAGGGAAAACTCTAGTCTAAGCCACCCAGACAGGAACTGACTCCAGCGCAAACACGTGTAATGACGTCAGGACTATCCGCCTGGGCACAGCCAACGTTGCACAGCCGTGCACTTGGCTCAGGACTGCTGACTAGCCGCTGGCCCTCCGTGGAGTCAGAGGGATCCACATGAAAAAGACGAGAACACCTTAAGCAGGCTTTCTTCACCTCGGAGATCTGCTGCCTTCCCGCGGCAAAGAGGCACAGGGAAAAGCATCCCCTAGTCCAGCTATGGGAATCAGAGCTGTTCTCCTATTACACCAATGCAACTTAATATATATTAAAAAAAACCACAATAGCACTTCAAAACACACTGTCGGAGGCGTAACTGTAACTAACGCCTGATAAAATCCTCCGGAGGACAAACTGTAGCAATGCCAGCAGAGCACGGGGCAGCAACGAGGACTCCGCATTCTCCCAGCCCCGCGGCCGAGGGGCGGCTCACCTCCGACCGCCCTCCATCGCCAGCCCCTTCCTTCATCTTCTTCTTCCCGCAGTCTGCTTTCTTCTCTTCCCCAGCGACAACCTGCGGAGAGTGAGAACCCTTTAGTCATGTCCCGGCACTCCCTCACACCTAAGGCCCTTTAACTCCCCCTCCCCACACACCGCGGAAGAGACCCAAACTCCTCGTCCCGCAAAACCTGCGTGTCCACAGCTCCCTTTCCTTTTCTTTTCCTTTTCCCCACCGCCCCCCGGAATTGGGTAAATCCTCGGAAAGACGCCCAGCTCTTCCCGCCGCCGGCCTCCTGACAGGGCTGTCCGCGCTGCCGAGCGAAGCCCACCTGGCTGTCAGCGCCCGCCATGGCCGCGCGGAGCCGCCCGGGAAGGGGCGGGCGCGGCCCGGCGCAGGCGCCGCTCGGCCCGCGGCTGATGCAACCGGGGGAGGGCGCGCCGGCTCGGCCCGGTTGGGCCACGGCGGTGACAATGGAACCGAGAGAGCCAGTGGTGCTGTCCGGGACCGCCTTGGGGTGGTGCGAGCGAAGGCGGCCCGTGGGTGGCTGCGGTGGCTGGACGTGGCCCGGGCTTTGTCCGCGCCCGTAAGGGCGGCGAGCGCGCCCCGGTGGTCGCACAACCGCGCTCTGCTCGCTGTCGCGGGAAGAATCACAGAATCAAATAAGTTGGAAAAGATCCCCGAGATCAGCAAGTCCGACCTCTGACCGAACGCCACCTTGTAAAGTAGACCACGGTGCTAAGTGCCCTGTCCAGTCTTTCCTTGAACACCTCCAGGGACGGCGACTCTTCCACCCACCGTGGGCAGCCTGTTCAGTGTCGAATCACCCTTTCTGTGGAGAAATTCCGCCTTACGTACAGCCTAAACTTCCTATGACCCAGCTGAAGACTGTACTCTTGTTGTGTCAGTTGTTTCTGGGAAAAGAGGTGGATTCCCACTTGGCTACACCATCCTGTCAGGGAGTTGTAGAGAGCGATAAGGTCTCCTCTGAGCCTCCTTTTTTCCAAACGCCCCCGGCTCCCTCAGCTGCTCGTCATCACACTGGTGGTTCCATACCCTTCCCCAGCTCCGTTTCCCTTCTCTGGACTCGCTCCAGAGCCCAGGATACCTGGCTACTATTCCACTCGCCACAGATGTTCAGTCAAGGATGGATCAGTGAATGGGAGTACTCTGCAAAAGAGACTAAAATGAAATAAAAATCAGATTGACCACTGTTTGATTTCCCAGGGGAGGGGAAAAAAATTATGTAGAAGAGATCTGAGGTGGTTGTGTCAGACTTGAACCGTAAGAGCACCTGCAGCTGTCCCAAGGGATGCCTCAGCTCAGTGGCTCAGAAGCTAAGACACCTCTTAAGGAAAGGGTGTGATATTCACACAGGCTTTTGCTCTGCAACCATCTTTCCCTCCTCTGCTGCTGTTGTTCTCAGCTAACAATGTTTTCATTTAAGAAGGTTGCTATCTTGCAGCACAGTCTCATTGTGGTTGTGGACTCCTGGAGTGGCCAGTCCCAAGGCCTTACATGTGTTTACTAACCCTAGACATACTAGTATACCAGTGAACACACCCAGTAGCCTAGTTTAAGGAAGATGTTCATTACCAGATTTCATGTTTTCAAGAAATCCTGGCATAGCATCCTTACTTTGAAGAGAGTAAATCACGAGTCAGGTCTTGCCTAGGACTTCTGCTGCCTGCAGAGGACCCAACACCACTTCTGCCTCCTAAAATAACTGCCTTCTCTTCATCTGCAGCAGTGATTGGGGAGTTTAGAGTGTTTAAAATGTGCTCAGATGAATATCAGGACACCTCAGGCTCCATGGACTTAAGTGCTATGAGCCAAACGTTCAGGAAAAAAAAGGACATTTTATATAGCTTTCAAATACTGGTAGTGGTGAAGGATGGTCGAGAGAATGTCACTGGGCTATTTGGCCACAAATGTAGGAGCTTAAAAAATAATGCAAATATCTTTATTTGTTAAAATATGAAAATGGGAAGATGTAGTAAATAAGAGCTTAACGACTGAATCAGGCCTAGATCTGGGTAGTTCATTTGTTGTCTGAAAGTGTGAACTGCATAAATATTGGCAAAAATATTTAATAATATATGTATGATCTTCTGTAGAAATAAGTTTAGTAATACAAAGGGCATTTTTTAATAATACTAATCTTTATATTTGCAAATCTCCTAAAATCTTTTTCGTGTGGACAAATTACAAGTGCCTAAGGGACAGAAAATTGCAAAACTTACAGATATATTATGTAAGACTAAAATGAACAAAAACGTATACTGATGCTGATAAGAGAAAAAAACATTTCGAAAGCTGTTGAACTGTCTTATGTGCCAGAAGATGGCAGCAGAGAAACACACTGATCTGCTGAGACACAAATTCCACTCAGCTCTTGGCTTTAGGAAATAAGTTTTTATGGCAAAAAACCACGAAATTAAATGAATGTTTTACTGACTTCGCTCTTAAGCAGTATAATTAATGATGTGCGAGTAGAGTCATGCTCTAATAGTGTAAATTCATTTCAGTGTGCTTTAATGATTATCAGCAATGAATAGATGTTTCTGGTTTATAAGAAATTTGTTGGGAAATATGTAGTCAGAAATTTCTAGCGGAATTGCAGGGTAACTTGGCTTATATTTCAATTAGGAAAACTAAAGACCAAAATGAAATCAAAATACAAATAAAAATTTAGAACAATGAATGTAACACATTTACATCTTTTTACTTCCACCAGCTGCTCGAGGGAAACCATCTGACTTGTATACAGCACTAGGCTTTCTGTAAAATGTCTGGGTTTGTTTATATTTGTGTACATTAAATCAGCTCTATTCACTGTGCAGTATTTACTAATTTCACAAACTCTCTATTAATCTGAAAACAAAATTGTATGAATGCCACCCATTTATGCTGAGGGTTCAAAATATATCATTTGAATTCCAGGTCTAGTGGATTTCCATAAGCCCACTTTAAGCAGAATTATTATCCCAAAATTAAGAAAACAAATGTGAGAATCTCAGGTTTAAGAATTGAAATACTTTTGTGCAGTTTTCTCTTCTATTAATTTCCACTGAGCTAAGGCAACAAAGCAGTAAACTTCTTTGAAGTCTAGTATAACAGTCTTAAAAATGTATATTCAGAAATGTGTGAAAATGAAAAAAAAAATTGACATTAAATCTAAATATTACAAAAATAACTGAAGCCCTGATTCAAACTGGAGCATGCTAGGAAAATTGTTGCAGCTGAGACAGACAGGACATGATACTCCAATGTTCATGTGGCAATAGCCAATTTTATTGTTAATGGCTTTCTTTTATATGGTTTTCAAAAACTTCACATTCAGTCCCAAAGGGGGAGAAATTTGTTACCAGCTCACTGTCCAGCAGCTGCCTGCCTACATGCTTGTCAGGGATTGGCTGGCATCCACTGTTTGCATTTGAATCTCTCAGCCTCTCAGTTGTCTTCTTCATAGACATGTTTGCTTCTTTGCCCTAACAGCATAGACGGGTTGAGTTATGGTCAGGGTTACTTATGTGTTAGCTGTTAGCCATCACAGAAAATGAAATACAAGCCTTCCTTGACTTTTGATATTGCTTTAGCTTCAGGTGACTTACTGTTAAAATACTTATCTTTTTAGGAAGACAAGAAAAATAACTGATATTTCACACAAAAAAGGAGACAATTTTAGTTTGGTTCTATATCCATGATGGCTTTGTAAAACAGCCACTATCATATGTAATCTGGTAATCTTCATGCTCCAAGAGGTTTGCCTAAATACTAGGCTTGTTTCTGCTTTTCCAGGAGAGATACACACTCGTGCATGCTAGGGAGAAGATCCTCATTAATAGCAGAAATCCCAATCCTTTTGTAAACTGGAAAAACACTTCACAGAGACAACCTCATCCCACCTCTGTCCCCCAGGATGCAGGTCCTCTCCACTTTTCCCTCTTACCCGCTTCATACCTGCAGCAGTGGAAGGTAATACATTCAAATTACTCAGATTCAGTTTGTGATGTACCACCAGGCAGGTTTTTTGAGTAAAACACAATAAAGGTGTATTTGGTAAAATGTAGTAGACAACTAGTTTCATTGCTCATAGTTACAGATGCTGCGATCAGAGGTTACAAATTCTGGGTGAAACTTCAAACCAGGGTTTACTCCTTGACATCAGATGAGCATCAGACTTCTACTAGGAATCCTTGGGCCTTTTAGAGGAGGAAGATGCTGGGTGATTTTCCCTTCCCTCCATCTCCAGCTTTTTCTCCCTTCAATAAAACAAGATTTGGCTTTCTGCTGCTTCGTAGCAAACATACCAATTATAACTCATGTCTCATTTCCCCTGCATCTCAGTTTTAAACCCTAGTTTGTTTGGTTAAAATGTTTTAGCATTTAGCATGTATAGCTGAGCCAACAATATATTGTCACACACCATAAAAAGTAGTAGGTGTGCATACATTCAAACATACTCAGCTCTTTCTTGTTTTTTTGGGGTTTTTTTTGGTTTTTTTTGGTTTTTTTTTTTTTGAGCTCAGACATGTCATTTTGGGGGGTGCATTGTTAATGCATTATTAATTATTGTATCTAGGATTAAGATACTTTTCCAAGCTCCTTCCTTTAGGAGCTTCACAGTATAACAGCAGATTCCTCCTATTCTACGATTCTATTTTTCCAGGAAGATTTTTCACTTAAAACTGTTGTTTTTAATTTAAAGCTTTTATTTTGGATACTGGTCTCAGAAAAAGATGTGCTGTCTGCAGTTGTGACTCCCACTCTGGTCTCCACTCTCAGTCTTGTGACTGGGCTGTGAGATGTGGATCCGGAGCTCCTGCGTTCCATTTCCTGTTTGTAGGTTAAGATCAAATAGTGAGGCACCAGTCAGTTTACAAGGAAAATAAAATGTCAGCTATTTGTATACTGAGGAGGAAGGGTGATAAACTGAAAAAAAATTAAAATCACATGTCCTTGACTGTCCTTAAACACCATGTTAAAAATCACATTTATACATTTTTTGCCAAACTTCTGAATCTTGGATGCATCCTTAATTTTTGTAACTAAATTAAAACTAGCTTTTACTTTAACTGAGTATCACCAAGTTATTGCACTACATAAAACTTTTTTGCTTATATGTGGAATTTTCCAGAATACATACTACTTTATTGTTAACTTTTTCTTCCTAACAAAAAACCTGTTATGATTAATTTTAGTATGCATTTCAGAATTCAAAGTCTTAGAATGTGGGTTTTTACAGATATGTTTATAATAATGGAATTCCCTTTTTTTTTTTCTAGCCATCACTGATATTTTTTCCCTCGGAATAAGTTTTTTTTTTCTGTAATGGCAGATCATGCATATACTTATGTAGTACCTATACAATTAGAAGATAAACTTTATAATTTCTAAAATTTAAGAAATAATTAGCACAAAAAGATTAAAAAAGCCTTGTCGGAAAACCTTCCTGATATTCTTGCCAGAAAATGCACTGATTTTCACATTACTGAGATCGAAGTGTTCCTCCATCTTCTTTCTGGGCCAAGTTCTCCATGCTATGGCATGACATGGCACATGGAGGAATTTTCTACATAATGCAATTAGAAGCAGGAAATGCTTTTTCCAGTAATTTCCTGGGTTCTGTCCATAACCTTTGATTTTCCAGACTCAATTTCTTATTCCAGGCAATATCTGTCATATTCCATAGCACTAAAAGTGATCTCCAGATACCAAGGGATTAAAAATACTTGCATTATTTTCTGCTAATGCTCCATATGACAATTTTGAGAGGAAATTGCAGACAACACAGGGAAGTCAGATATTGCATTCTAGGATTTTGTTCTCTTTGACCATATTTTTCATTGCAGTAATTACCTAATTTCACATGTTTCCAGTGAAACTTTATTTTATTTGAAAAGTCTGTTCTTGGTTTCTCTTTTTAGCTATGACTCAAATGTTCTGGTGATGTTCTCATTAACATCCCTTTTTAGTGATGTTTCATGGACACAATCCAGTAACATTGCTTTAAATAAAGGAACACATGAAAGCTGATGAAAAGAGGTACATCATAAAAGTGAATTTTGTCAGAGACCTTGTGACAAGTTACATAAAAGCTTTATTCTTTTTGTCCTTTTCACTTGGAAGTATTTGGAATATTACTAAAAATAATACTAAACTGGCAAATTATTTCAAACTTTTGTAACTACAGGACTAGGGGACACAAAATACCTTAGTTAGAAGTAGCTGCCACAAGGTGGATGCCTGAAGAACTCCATTGTTAGGTGCTGGTCAGAGGAAAAAGATATTCCAAGGGGACATACAAAGTTTAATTTATTCACAGTTCACCTAGAATAATGGGATGGAATGTCTTGGCAATACTATGGAACAGAAAAACCAACTCATCACTATCTTTGAAACATCTGCTCCATGAGGAAGGACTACCACGACATTTCCTAGACTAAGCAAACTTAATATTTTAATCTGTCTCAGTAAACATGCTTCCAGACTCTGGTTCTTCCCTTTTCATCTCTACAGTCTGTGATTTTCTCAAAACAATGATGCTTGGAACAAGCACGGTATTCCTGTAGAGCAGAGAGGACTGTTGCTCAGACCTGACATAGAGCACCTCAGCTGGTACAAGAGCACAGTATCGCTCACTTGCCTTCAGCTGGTGGCATGTTAGGATGAGCAGCTCCATTCCATACTCTGTCCAGCTTTTCTGTACACCTCCCTGAACAGAAAAGCACTGGGCAGTAGCAAATTGTTTCTTTGATTTCAAATTTACTCTCCAGTTCATTGGTCACAGATTTTTAGCATGTACTTTTTTCCTCCTTCATTAACAACTAATGACTTTTTGGGCAAAAACCAAACATGGGGTAAAATAAGTGTAGAACCAGCTTGAAATGTCCTTCTAGTTTAACATAGTTTCATTTAATCATGGAAGTGTTCGGTAATTAATGCAGCCTATATTATTACACAGCTTTTTGTTTCAATTAATTGATTAATATCACAACCAGCTGCACTTCTCATTGCTCTCATGTCTCCCTGATGTCTCCCCATTAGTTTGGCATGATTCTGGCTCTGTCTTCTTGTGATTCTTGCTTACAAGGAAAGCACTGTATCATTCATTGTACACAGCCCGTGCTGCTACATAAAACTCCTTTCATAAACATCATACTCACCCCTTTAAACAATGGCACAGTTTAATATTGACACCAAGGGTTAACCACAAGAGAAGGAAATACACATTTATTTGTGTATTTTATCACCTAGATCACCTGAGCCCAGTATGCCATCTTGGGTGCAGCTGCCTTGTGATAAGAAATGTATTATTGCAGCTCACCTGGGGCTGTTTTCTCCACCAGAGATTATCACCCCCTCTAGCCTCTTGGCATTTCTTCACGTCGATCTGCACCCTAGCCCGGTTTTAGTGACCTAGTTTAGCAGAAATGCCTTTTACACTCAAATCAGCCTGACAGAATGAGGGTAAATAGCAGTTACACATGCACTTGTCCTGACATATCTGGAAGGGCAGTAAAGTCTGGCAGCAGAACCCAACCAGAGAGCCCTATCTTTCACATTAGTTACTGCCAGAATGATTATGACCTGAAGTCTTTTTTTTCTTTTTTTTTTTTTTTTTTTTTTTTTTTTTTTTTTTTTTTTTTTTTTTTTTTTTTTACTCATGGAAATCCTATTGATTTTGGCAGTTGTACCTGTTTCAGCTACAAATTACATTGGGGTCTTGTTCTTCTCTGTCCTATGTTGGACCATCTCTCAGCTGCCTTTGAGAAAATTAAATTGGCCACACACATCTGCCTAAAAAGATCTGTCAGGTATTGGAAGAAGAACTGTATAACAATTAACGTTGAAGACAAAAATAATTAAAGCCCATATTTTCTGTCCTTTTTTTTTTTTTTTTTTTTTTTAATGTGAAATCTGTTGGGAAAATTAAAGCAGAAAAAGGAAGCGTAGAATTGCTTACTTCTTCAGGAAGATGTCTCATTCCTGCTAACATTTCCATCACTGTGTATGTTTCTGCTTTGGCAGCAAAAGACATGAAGAAGTATATTTTTTTACAAATATAAGGAATGCTTATGTCCTTTTGACCTTAGTCTACAAATGTACATACAGTAGAATGAGTTAAATATTTTCAAGCAGGTTTTCTTGTCTGTGTGTGTGTGATAAAACATTTATGCTGTCAACAAGAGAAAAATATAAAATGAATGAAAATAACAAACAGGCTCTTTGGAAAGACATGATAAATTGCACATAAAGAACATATCACTTTCCAGAGTGTGTAAGTAGAAGCCACACCTCCAAAAGGCCTTTCTCTGTTTGCATAGAGCATGAGGACACTCCATTTCCTCCCACTCTGCTTCTGGCAGAAGTGATCACTACTGAGTTCCTGCCTTTTAGCAGGAACTGTGAATTGCTATTCACTTTATTTTTTGAGCCCTTATCCATCTTGGTCTAATAAAATGATATTAACTGATGTGTGAAATGGCCAGTTTGGCATTAATTGTAAGATCTTCTTTTTTTGTTTGCTTTCTTGTATCTCTTTAACAATTACTGGCATCCCACTCTGCTCAGTACTTTGTCTTCCTTCATCCACTCATCTGTTCCTGGAGCTTTTTTCCTCACTCAGTAATCTTATTTGTTCCCGTTCCTATGATTTGATGACAAATGACAACTGTGTATTCCACCAGGTCCATACATTCTTTTTTTTTTTTTTTAACCACATTAGTGCTTTAATAAACTGGAAATTACAGAACTCCCGAAGCACATTTTATTTTATTTTATTTTATTTTATTTTATTTTATTTTATTTTATTTTATTTTATTTTATTTTATTTTATTTTAT